>JWZT01000570.1:111642-121698 GCA_000827895.1 Thelohanellus kitauei
TTGGTTTCGTGGAAAGAACATTCAAAATAAAGTCATTTATTTGAGATTCCTGATAGGGATCTGAAATATTACCAATGGGTATTTATACTGATATACTTTATCCAAAACAATCAAAGGTTATTTTATTAGCTACCTCTTCCTCAATCTACGCTGGAAACGCTTAAATGTTAATCATACTTGAAACTTACTGGGCATAATCACTGGTCCTTTCACAAACACGATTGGGCGAACATTGAATACCTTAAAAACGAATATTTTATTTTGAAATTTAGCAAACTCTTGTGACGAGAGTTCAAATATTCTAGAAAATCATATTGAAGATTTTCCACGCGATTTTCTTCGTCGACAGACAAATTCAAGAAAATTCACAGGTTCATCTTATAAAGTACATAAAAATGTATTAGTAATTGGTGGAAAACGTTAAATTTTGTTGCACTTCACGATTTTGAAGCTTTTGATGCTTTTTTAGACATTAATCGGGCATATGTTGATATTCTCAGTAAAAAAGAGAGGGGGGGGGGATTGAACGCAACATCATTCAACCACCATTAAGTTAAAAATAAAAATATTGATACCACTTTTGGCTGGAATTTTTAACAACCTAAAAATCGATTTGGTCCCATTTTGACTATCGTTTACAATTAATCCAACTGAAGTCAAGAGTGACTGTAATCATTTTATTGATGAATATATCTAACGGAAAAATTTCATATAAATCTTCTTAAATTGGTAAATATAAAACCAAGAATCCCAAGGTAAAAAGCCTAGTTCGCAAATCTTATGTTCAAGTCGATTCTTAAGTCATGGATGCCGCTTTATATTAAATTGAACAAATGTTATGTAAAATGAAACGTCTAAAAGTCTTGTTTATTAATTTAAAACATGAAAGCTAAATAATCAGGTAAACTACACACAAAAAACGAAACAATATTACAACAAGTACAGAGCTCTACTATACTTAGGCCACCTAGAATTAGATCAAGAGTGCACGAAAAGTTTATTTTTGTGAAAAACCGTAGGTAGAAAAATGAAACAAGAGCGATGGATCCCTCCACAAACATTCATTCAACCAGCAAAAATTACAGTAACTTTAACGGCCTGCAGGATTCTTTAACCGTCAATTTAAGAGACCTTAAATAATACAGGCGAATCCTTACACCAAATTAGGAAGGGAAGAAATTAGTGCAGCTTATGTATAATCACGCTATCTAAAGAGCGTACCAAGCAGCTACCTTTCCGATTTTAAAAGCAGTACAGTAGATATAAAATCACAAGATACACAAATCGCCTTAAACGCTAAACTTTTAGTAAACCTTTGACGAGACACACCCAAAACAATGGGTATAATTCATTCGGATGATGGACCGCAAAAATTTTCTTCTTGATTTAATTGATCTTCCGAAAGCAACTCAGTAATCAGAAAAAACTAATAATATTTTATGTAAGAAAAGCCATATTGAAAATAAAGAAGGACACCACTAGAGAGGGGGCGCTGATGCGCTAGAATATGAGGAGTTAGGGTATAAAAATTTTTTTAATTATTACGATATTGTTAGGGAGGATATACGACGATCTAAAATACAAATTGTTGAATAAGTCATAGGAAGGGTCGGAAACTCACCTTATGCATTCCATAAAACTGCTGAACAATGGGACTTTAAAACTTTTATGGAGAGTGATGATCGGGATGAGGTCCGAAAAATCCACATTAATCCCAAGATAAAATTCAAAACCATCACACAGTGAAATATCGTAATTTAAAATAGTCTTTTAGAACATCTGGGTAAATCTGAGGGGACGAAGCTCGACGATCTGATCTGTGTTATATTTCACGAAGTGTGCTCCTTTTGGTCCTTCTGGCACTCTCTTCACGCTAGGAAGCTTCACACCCTTCTTGGCCGTCCTCATCAACTCTTTTCTTTTTTCAATTCTCAATAAGTGATCCTTATTGCATTGCGACGGCTTCACGTGCTCTATGCGAACATGCATCTTCTTCTGCATTATCCGGCCCTTAACACGTTTGTTAACAACCACACCGACAGCCCTCTTAGTGATATCGAAGATTCGACCGGTCTTCCCATGAAAATACTTATGAGGCATGCCTTTATGGAAGGCACCATGCCCCTTGAGGTCTACAAACTGTCCACGTTTGTAAACGTACATATAGGTCGATAAATGCTCCACACCTGAGTTTACGACACATCTTTACCATGCTTCTTGTGTGGTCTTGAAAATACATGACGAGTGTTCCGCCTATAACCCTTTGAATTTGTCATCTTATTGTGTCACGATAAAGTTACGATTATGCGCACTTGGCCTATTGACGCGAAAACTAGGTCGTGCATATAGGATTTTAGACCCAATAAAATGGCTAAATACGCAATAAGGTTTTAAGTAGCTGTGCATGTTTGGTTGGGCGATGATGTTCTACGACTATAGCCGAATCCCTTCATAGTTAGTACATGGCAGAAGTGCCCAAACTTTTTTCACCGCAGGCCACTGCGCGTGCTTACCACATAATAAAGTCTCAAATAACGACAACATAATTTAAATTAGTTTTTATCTCCAATGTAGATTAGATTCCAGTGAAAAGGATGAGCCTGAACACTGACTGACTTTGACATGATCGGGTTCAGTATTATTTTTAGCTAGTCTCAATTCTCATACGCTTCGTGTTTATTCTTTCTCAAACATTAAATTTTAACACTTATTATTTTGATGAAATGATCCATATTGGACATTCGATAGATGGGAAGCGCGTTAAATTATAAACAATTTAAAAGTTCAAATATGAGTGAATCTTTTAAAAGGTTAAAAACTAAGAATCAACAAGGAAATAATGATGAATGTATTATAATACAACAAAAACAACAATTACATGTTTATGAGTGAGTTAGGTGAACAATCGCCTTCAAGTGTAATATAATATTGAATCTTCAACAGTCTCTGATGGTTGGCAAACTCCTTTCCTTTAATTTATTGTATTAGTAATTTAGGCCACTCCACTCCGGTTATAGTATGTAATTAAGAAACCTTTTTTTGTCAATCCTTCATTTGGCATAAAACATACATTTACATATTGATAGTTACACAAAAGCAATAATTTAAGGCTGATATTGGACACACTTCAATTATTGGAAAATCTAAAGGCGATTCTACATGATTTGGCTTAAAATTCTTCGTAAAATTATCTTTAATGGCTGCTAATGTAGCCTTGCAATTCAACACATCTCCAGGTAACTCGTCAGAGGGAGGTTTCTTTGTATTCTGTAAACCCTGGCTATCTTATTTGGCAGTTTGCTTTCCTCTTTTTTAAACACTCTTTACTTTCGGTCATTAAAATATGCACACAGCTGTTATAATACCATCAACCTTATCTTAAAGAACGGAATTACAATGCTTAATCGATGCTGTTTAACTGATTTTACGTATTTTATTCAATGAATTTAAAGAGATGAGCTGTAAGAACCGATGTATACTATCATCGTTCAATAATGCTTTAAATTTCGATCGCACTCACCTGTCATATTCAAAGTTCTTTTCGGGCCTCACAAAGCTTATTCGAGAGCCGCAGTTTGTGCACCCCTGGTATATGGTCACAGTTAACTCTAGGAAATTATATTTATGCTGGGAACACCATTAAGACGCGAAATTCTCTTGATAACTTATTCATCATATGCATAGTTTTCATATTGTGAATATTCTAAGAGTTTATCTATGATCATTATTTGTGTCGCCTTGTAATGCTTCCAGGATGCTGACAATTCCATATTTAGATGGTATGGGATAATATTGTTTCAATTTTCTTATGTTTACAGACTGCATTTCCAACGTATTTCAATTTGATCTGATATCATCGAACATTTTATGCATTTTATATTCATTTGATGCTTTTGAGCTTATGATATCTGATCTGTTAAACTTATTTTTTTTAATTCTTAATTCCTTTATATTTTCCTCATCGTGGTAGCCTATTTCTGTTTGATAATCATCGCCCGAAACTCCAATAAAAAGTATTGCGCGTAAGGGTAGTCACTAAATACTAGTTATTTCCTTACATACAACTATGGTAAGATAGATCGCTGTTGTGTTAGGATGTATCTGATTGAGGTCTAAAATCTGACCTGTCGTCACTATCTATCAACTAAAAATCATCATTAAAATCCCTTTAAAATGAGAATGGCTAATGCTCCCCAGTGAATGTATTGAGTCAATTTATCCACTTCAAAACGTTGATACCTGTTAAACATGCTGATTTAATGGTAAATTTACGAAACCATAATTTTCAGAATCTGTCAGTTGTTTTACAATTCGTGATTGATGTTTTTTTTGTTGGGGTATTATTTGTTAATGAGTCTAAAAATTTAAGAAAACATAAGATGTTACTTGACAGGAAGTAAAATCCAGATAATTGTCAAACTTAACCATATTTTAATGGGGTTTGAAAAATACATGATCTTTTGCACTAAATAGTTTGATAGTTTTTGAATAAAATAGGTGTTTTAAGACTTCAAATGGAAATAGTCTTTATTTAAATTGTTAAAAACGAGGTTAATCATCATAACAAGCTAACAGTTAATCTCAACTTATCTTCTCTGTTCAAACACTGTAGAAATTAGAGAAAAACCACAAACCCTGTATTTTATTCTCCAAATGTTCAAAATTTAGATGATATTGGCATCAATGGAGTTTAGCTTATTAGAACTTAAGCCAAACAGCGGCGAGGAGTGAATATCTAACTTTATCATGCATTCCTACAAAATTTGGCTACAATTATTTGTTTTTGTAAATCAATTTTTTCAATAACCGTCAATGTTTTTAGTTCAAACCGTCCTATATCTTTCAAAACCTAGCTTTGAAAACTGTGAATTCTCAGAGCCACCACGTCTGTGATCTCCATTTTCCTGTTCCGAGGTTTTGGAATAAAATATTTGTTTAAATTGTTGAGTATGATAATGACTATCATTTACCAAAGCATAAGAATAATTATTGGTATATTCCTCTTCATACACAAAATAAGAGTCATACGGTCACTGAAGCTTTACCAATTAAAACCATTCTTCAATATCTTAGACTGATCAGTTTTACATTAAGTTGAAGCCTTGTGTTCTGAATAAGGCCCTGTTTATATTCAAACTCAAGTGAAGCTACTAAATTAGCCATTCATTTATTCAACAATATTTTTGAAAATACTAAGTTTGTAAATACCTCGTTAATTACAGTATTTCCTCTTAAAAATGAAGTCGATTCCTTCATTTTGATGCATCAAATTCATAGAATTTATCTTTTAGAATCATTTCTGAAGTTTGTCATCGCAAAAAACAAACCATGCCATCATCTACATCGCACAGGAACAAAACGCGTTCGAGTGTAAATCTTTTAAAAACGTCTTCCTTTGAATGAGCGAGTCCAGATAAAAATGAACAGCTAAATTCCATGGACACTCTTCTAAGAAAACTATAGTTTTAGATTCAGCTACAGATACGGCAAGACTCGATTCCTGGTACAGAAAATACGAGTCAAGCAGTTGTTATTCCAGAACTACAGTGAAAGATAAAATTCAATATATGTGATGCATTCAGACATGCACAAGTAATACGCCATGAATATTACTCAACCAAGTTCAAATATATCCCTACCAGTTTATCAACAATTTTATTAAAAAAAAGGTGTAGTTGCACCATATGTACTTAAATCATATTTATCAATCTTTTCTTTTTGCTTTAAGGTAAGAATATGGATCGACTCCTTGCCCATTTCCACGAAAATAAAGTGTACAGTTCTACAAAAAAGCAAGGATTCTCCATATTCTCCAACTGCATTTAAGCTATATCGATCCCACCACTACAGGATATACCAAGGGTCAACCTTTCTTTAGGCGATATTGGTCAGGTGACATCGTTGTATCTACCATAAAGTCCTGATTTTATCCACAAACGAGGGATTGTCTGACGAAATACAATAGCTAAACTCTTTTCAACTGCACCTTTCATCCTTTCTTTATTCTATGCTTAACTATGATGGCCTGCGACTCAGGAAGTAGAGTATTGCACCTTGAAATATTGTTTGTAATTATCAAAAGACGAAGACATTTATTTTACTTTTTTGATGAAATCATTGTTTTAAGGAAGCATAACTCAATATGACAAATCATCACCACTCTTGATAATCACTAATCGTAGATATTCGTAGAGACTCGAGGTTCTCAAACATTCGGAGGTTATTTTCATGTCAAAAAGCCGAAGAAACAAATTTGTCAACATTTAAACTTAATGAAAGATAAATCAAAAGAATCTCTCAAAAATAGAGCTGTTTTCGGTTCGTTGTATAAGTAAAATTAATAAAAGAATGGGGTTCATTAAAACATTCACCACTAAACAACCTGAATTCTCAATATTTTGGAACTAATTTATGATCACATAACCCTAAATACTTCATTATATAGGGTAGAACTTGTCGAATCTAAGTGATGTGAATATGGCTAGTTGAACAAATAATGTCTTGGAAAGGTATAACAGACTAAGGGAGGATTTTTTAAAGATAAACTAAAATATTTGTGCATTCTTACAAGTAATAAAAACTGAATTTCAGCACTACTTTGAAAACTATTCCCAAAATAGTCAAAATCCCATCTGTATTAGCTGTTAATGAAATATGTTCGACCATGAATTTGATTTGAACATCTAAATTGGTAAAACTCATTCCAACTCAAAATAATATGAGCCCATAATAATATGCAATTATTTTTAAATGTTTAGAAAGAGAAATGCCCTAAAATTTTTGAACTTTGCGCAATTATTAAAAAGCAAACGTTTTTAAACGATTTAAGTATCGTTGGTAAAACGCGTTCTTATTTTCCTCGAAATCAAATCTTGAATTTTTATGGAACTTGAATTTTAAATTTTCTATACAGACAACGCTTCTTGGTGAGGCTCAATTAGTCTCAAAAGGCAAGCGTGCATAGAATCAAAAAATAAAACTTCAAAATAAAACAAATTTTTAATAACAAGATTTTACTATTTGAACGAAAAGTTCTATGAGTTAAGGTGATTGAATTATGTAGATCGCCTTCCGGAGAACTATGACTAACAGATATCTAGATAAGATCTGATGCATTAAACCTATTTATTTTTATGCCATCCTTATTTCCTCTCAAAACCTGCATGAATGGTTAATATTTATCTTAGATTATTTATTTAAACTGTTATTTTTAACTAATCGACCGTTTCACTCTTGACTACCTTCAAATTTTCTTCTCTCTTTCTTCCTCGGCATTGTAATTTACTTTTAACGAACAAATTAATTCTATAGCCACCATTAATCTTCGAATAAGATCGTTTTAAGTTAGAACTTCAACTCGGTCACTTTCGAATAGGAAACACTTGAAGAAACATAAAATTAAATCAACTTGGTAAAAATATTAACAAAATCGGAAGTTAATCATAATTTTCATTCTTAATTTATCCTTTTCGTAGTTTTATGAAATGAAAGCTTAGAATGAAATAAACGAACAACCTTATTTTAAAAACCAGGTCATTTTTTGAGAACTTCCACTCAGGTGCAAGACATGCTATGCCATGTGGTCTGTATTAACATTTACAGATTCTTTCCAAGACATACTCGAAATTGTTTGTGAGCTACCATGGTACTCCGCATTACGAACTTCTTTTGTTCCAGATATGTTTTCGTTATTCTAAACTAAATTTTACATATATTTTTAAATAATTCTTCTAATTCGTTCCACAAATAGATAAAAACATGGATTCTTGGTAAAAACTAAACCAAATGGATAATTTTCGGGAGAAAAAACTCGTCAAAAGATCTTATGTTTTCATGATGTTTGGAGTGGATAATGTAAAATTAAGGTAAGTTAGAAAAGCAAGCACACTATGTTCATGTCTTTTTTGTAAATTAAATTTTCTCAGCGAGAAATTACAACTTCAACCAGTTGGTAGAGATTTGGTGGAACAGACTGTTTCTGTAGTTATTAATTATCTTTTTTTTGAATAACCGGCCTCATCTTCAACTCCAATAGCAAAAATTTAATTGGCATATCAGACGAGGAAACGATGAGAAAATAAACCCGAGTCCTACATCCACATTAATATTTAGCCATTAGTAAACACAGGCAAACTTATTAATGATACGTAGAGGAAATAATGAAAAGCATGCTGTGGCTTCACCCGAGTCACTCTGGCCACGAATGGATGGATGCAGGTTTTTACTAGAATATTTGTTATTGTATCGCGGTTTAACAACATATTTCATTAAGCGAAAATAGTTTTTTATGTGGGTAATTCAAAAGCCCTTAATAAACGCTGGTCATTCGAGTTTTTGTTATCGTAGGTGTTCGTTCGTGGAGTTACCACTGTATTTGACTTGTAAGACACACGCAAATCTGAACGGTGTTCAAAAATCTTATTTGGTCCGTGACATATGGACAAAGTATTATTTCTATCGAAATGTGTTCATGTATATTACCCAAAATGTCATATTAGTCGCAGATTAGCAATACGCTCTTAAATATTATGTCAAAATGAACTTTTAACCAAAATCTGAAAATAAAAAATACAGTTCTTGGGTTGATTTTGAATTGGATTATTTTTAAATTTTCTGTTATTTAATTTGAGTAAACGAAACCTTGCTCAAACTTCACTATGCCCGTGGTCACATTATTTTGAATAAAAGGATACTAAGTGTTAGGAACAAAAAAATGATTCTACTTGCTAGAATGCAGTTTTGGGTTATAATAACCTAAATATGTGGAATTAATCCACGCTTAATTCATTAGTTGGTGTTTGGAGATATGTTGGAATGGATTTTGGCTAATCTTCAATATCACAACATGACGAATATTCTACAAGATATTAATTTAAGATATTAAGGCTCATCACACTCTATTGAGCCAACAACCGCAACTATAATCTGTGAATCTATGTGATCTTTTTGATTGAGGCCATTGACTGGTCATAAACCTAAAATAGGTGTTGAGAAGAGTTGAAATTATTTTAATCACATATCTTAAAGGCCGATTTTAAATTTAAGAAATCGATGAATTCAAAACATGAATTATTTTTGTTTAGATGAAAAAGTGAAAAGTGTAGAAATTATTTTGTGTTTGTAATATTTTTTTATAGATTTTGGCAGAGATCATTGAACTCGTCCAGCGTGTCTTGCCACAATTTGTCGATAATCCGGTTTGAAAAACCACTTATGAAGCGTGAAATTTGTTTCTTAATCTTCTTGACGCGTATAATTTTCTTCTTTATAATCTCTGCCTCGTTTTTAATGATCTTTCGTCACCATATTTTACTTCCACATCCCAGGTACTTTGTTTCGTTTTCACTGCTTTATTCCACAAAATTATCCTGACTGTGTAATACTCGAAAAGTATCCATAATTCCCGGATTTTTGATAACTAGTTTAGTTTAACATCCTACAGCGTCCTGTGATTGCAAAACTCTGTTCTTCGTAGAACTCCAACTTGATTTCAAGTCAGTGATTTGTATTAAAAGTGAATCAGGAATTTCAATAGCGCATAATTTACAGGGGGATGTAAAATTGAGAAGCCAATCTAGGTCCTTTTGGTGGATTTTTAACAAATCGAGTTGTATTTTGTAAATATAGCACTGTTGGGCCACCATTGAATCATTTGTAATGGGCACAAAACGATTGTCGTTTATTGCCTGATTGATATTTTCCAGAATAGTGGTTAGTTTAAGCAACTTTGACGAAGCTTCATCAATATCATTATAAAGTTCTTGTGTTTCTGCTTGTTTTCTGATTTGATACTCTCTTAGATCGTCATCTGATAATATTTCTCGACGTGGCCGACTAAAGGAGCTAGATTTTTTCGAAATCCTAGACGCTGGTCTCGGGATCTCGTTAATTCTTGCCGCATCCAACTCCTTGTGCAGCCTTGAAGCTAAGATTGATATAAGCAACCTACAGCTCATTCTTATAAGCCATCAATGAGTTTGTTCTCGTAAGTATATCGCACAGATGATCATAATCCTTTTTCATAGCTTGAACGGTGTCATCCTGATCTATTGGAGG
>JWZT01000570.1:122382-174366 GCA_000827895.1 Thelohanellus kitauei
ATTCTTTATCTGTCAATTTTATAAATGTTCAGAGGTCTCTATAATCCAAAAATTATACTAATCATGAGGTTTATAAAGATAAATATCGATATATAATTTTATTTCCATCTATGGTTTAAATTTAAAAGACACAATCACAACATTCTCTTCTCCACGTTTGATTTAAAAGATTTATTTTTTCTCCTTGCATCTAATAAAGAGACATTGATACATGGAAAAAGAATAATCTGGTCGTTTTTTACTGAATATCTTATAAATCTCCACAACAAATTATATGTGAAATGTATAGAAGATATGCCACCCAAAATCGTATCATTCACTATTTAATGAATTAAAGGATTTAAAATCACCGATTAAAGTTCGGAAATGCTTTCAACAGGCGTTTAAACGTCATGATTTCAAAATGTCTCTTCATTCTTATGGATCAATTAAAGATAAAATCCTTAACTTTATTTGTAAATCGCCTTAAATTTTAAGTTCTAAAGTATTTTTAAATGGAGAAAAATTTTGACAGCTCATGAATTAAAATGATTATAAATACGGCCAGAACGTCATTATATGAAATCTTAATACAGAAAGCTGTTAAGGAAGCACATAATCGAAACTTAATACTGATTATTATAAAATTGATGTTGAATTGGTTTGGGCATCGAATCATCTACAAACAAACTGGTTTTAACCTTTATCTGCACACAATTGCGCCTATTTTGAAAACGTTAAGGGTGTTGTTCAAAATTAAAGAAGTTACTGTTAGCATACCGTAAGCATAAGCATTTTTTCTTTGCAAGGGTGCACGGTATCAATCACGATCGACTGAATATGGGATCTGACACATTCAATCGATTCATTCATCTTCAACATTCGTTCTTTGAGGTTGGAGACGTAATCTGGGATTTCGCTGCATCATTGAACATGAAAACCTTTCATTCTTGATCTCGAATAGATTTCTGGTTTGTGAATCTTGCATAAATGTCATCCGCGAACTCTCTTGGGAAAAAATAAAAGACGAAGGAGTGCCCGTCGCTTTTGACTGGTCATCATCCATATTTATTTAAAATTAGAGATAATATATCAGAAAATGGGAAAATGATTCAAATGTAACCTTGAAACAATATTATCAGCATTATTGATTTTAGGGTTACTGTATTCAATGTTTTGTTTGGCTAGACTCTTATCTAATCACAACTTATTTTCAAAATTAGACAGAAAATCGTAACAGACCTTATTTTTTTATCCACTTACTGATGGTCTAAATTGACACGACGTTTAATTTATCATCTGAGACAAGGTACCACCATTCCAATCTCCTATTTTACATTCTTAGAATTATGACGCGTTTTTTGCGTAAAATTACATAAATGACATTCTCGATAAAGTAAAGAATGTCTATTAACATGTCTTTAATGTCTTCAAAATCGTTAAACAATTAAATCACACCACCTGCAGCTGAAAACTTGAATACCATTCATAAGAGTTGGTTTGTATTTTAGAGTTCCCTCATTTTTGAATTAGATTTCCATTCACGAAAGACAAGGTATTTAAAAGGAATTCGATATTATTCCATTTCAATTGTATTGGTTAAAAGACGTAGTATAGATATCTGACCATTATATTTCGGGTTATGAGTTGGTATAAAAATTGAATAAAATAACATAAATGAAGAGGCACATTGAAGAAATTTATATTAAACACGAGACTTGATGAAAACTCATCATAAGTCAATTAATTTCAATTTACTAGAGATCGGATAATCATCCAAATCAGTGAAACAAGATCGTTTAAAATTCATTTTAAAGGGGAGAGCGCATCGAAAGAAATATGTTCTAAAAATAGAAGAATGATAAACACTAGTTCGAAGAAACGGGATGAAAGGTATTCTACGACTAACATTTGATTTTTACCATAACTGGATAAAATTTATCAAACATAGAGCAGCATATTAATGCGGCTCTAGAGGTAATTTAGAGGCCAGATTCAGTTTGTGGAAAATATACTTTACATATTTTACATAATCATCTGCTGGAATAAAATTAAATCACGACATTTTCTATTATTCTGAATCAAAAATTTTTGAACCTACAGAATTGAAAAAAACTCAAAATTAAATATACCAAATAGTACATAACTTGATTCGACTTCGGAAACTGAGAAAGACTCAATGATTCAATTTTCTATCCATAAAATTTGAGAAGGCATACCACTAAAATGAATGAGGTTTCTCCTTAGGTCTGATTCCTGTTTTTAATTAAATCTCGATATCAGGTAGACTCCAACTTCCAGATCCCACCTGTTTGAATCATTTGGGACATGTTGGAATGGTATTCTGAACGAATTGCGAACAAAAATTTTACTTCTACTGGTCTTTTTATCTCCAAATATAGTATGACACTGGTTCACAGGCGGCTAGCTCTAATTAATATAAGATTCTAATGTTCAGAATTTTTTTGCCATATTTCGAATAAATGATTATAATTTTTAAGCCTAATTATCAGTTTTTTATATTTCTACTCAATAATAGGTCAGCCTAGCTCTTATTAATCTAACAAAATATTCACTCTTGTGGAATTTCTTTCAAGCATTGTCTTAATTAATGGCTTGATATTTATGGTCTTAAACTTTTTTAAGTTTTCTTTTCGTACTCCAACCACAATTTCCAATTCCCCCATATACTTTTGGTTTCATCTCTTCCGTAAAATATTTTTTTCAACTTATGGTTGACGTCTCTAGCTTAATAGAAACAAAAATATAATTTGTAAAATTCTTTGTAGTTCTCAAATGGATTTTTATGGTGGGTTTTACAGCTTCTTAGCCCTCCCTCAGTTGTTTTGGAACATCTCGAAACAACTACTGACTTACAGCTAGAGCTATCATGTACATTTTAATAAGCTCTGAACATAAAATATGATTATCAACTATTTGGAATAAATTCGCTGTTTTTGTTTGCTGAGAGTGCCAATATTCATCAACTAATAATTTCCCCAATATGGTTGAATAAAAGCTGACAAGTCTTTTTGCCAAGCATTGATTTATTCATCCCTTTTCAGCTTCTTATTACAAAAGTTAAGTTTTTGAATTTCTACCAATATATCATTGCCTTTCCTTTTGTTCCTAGTTCATCGAAAATTGGATCAAACATTCACATTTTTTCAACAATAAATATTTGGAAACAAAATATTCATCCGTGAAGTGATATGAAGGGCTACGAATTATTCGGGATTGATATACTTAACTATATTTCATATTTTAAAAAATATTTCGCTAATACATTGGAATCAAAATTTTTAAGATTTTCAGATGATAAGAACACTCTAAACCACCATGCTATATGATAAAGCACTCAGGGTTCCTGATAATTACTAACCACCCAGTGAATAGTTCAATGATCACAATTTAGTACTATATCAGTCTCCTGCAAGGAAATATTACTCTGGTTTATCTTCATCATTTCTCGTCAAGACAAGTTATGAATCCTTCAAAGGACATGTCATACTGGAAATATCTTCACAGTACTACTCTTAGGCTGTCATGATTTACAAACTAACTAATAGAGCCATATACATTTTTATTTGTGCTTTAACGTTTTAGGATTTAATAAATATAGGGTTTCATGTCAATTTCGTCCTTTTATAATTCATTCCGCAGTCCTACTATTTTCAATTTAATTTTGACGAGATAAAAATAAGCCTTTTAATTTGGAAAAAAATTGTAAAAATCAAAACAAATAGAAGTGTGAAATTTAAAATATTGCTACAAATAACCACAATTATTGTATTGATATTAGCCAAGTTTTCGTGGCTGTTTCATCGCTTAATAGTTTTGATTGGTTGCATCAAACCATAAAATGATAGATGAACATAAAACTCTCGACGAAAAACCAATAGAGAATGAGATGTGAAAAGATTCGATCACAGATATTGCCGTTAGTTTAAACTACACTTAACTAAAGACTTCCACCTTCTCAAACCCAGAAAATTGGTTTTTACCCAGTTAAAATGGAATTCTAATGATAAAACTAAAAACTAAATAAAAACATGAAACGACGAAATGGAACTTTCTAAAGACGAAATAAAATTGAAACCCCTGTGTTTGCTGGCATGACGTCCGGAAACCTAAGCCATCTTTAATGATGTGATTTTTCGTCTAAAAAAACGATTTCCCCAAAATATGAATGAAGAAGAGACAAGCGGAAGAGAACAACAATTTATTTAATTAATTTTACAGTTCATTACTTAAGTTATACAAAGTGCATTTATCGATAATATTGGCGCAGCTGTCATTGAAAGTAATACATCTTTAAATGGAAAACCGGGTAAGGTACAACTCAAATGGTAAAAAGACGTTTCATCATTTGGTGATTTTTAAATGTACCATTCTGGTATCAAAACCTAAATTAGACTAAAAATGAGATCGTTGAAGTGACTGGATCAAAAGTATTAAAAATTGAAAGTTTGTATGTGTAGAAGTGAATAACATTGAAACCAATCACACATGAAGCCCTGTAAAGCCCAGGTAAGGGAACATATCGGAACTCTTAAATGAAGGAAAGAGAACACAACTCTAACCACGAGCAAATATCCCATCATGACCAATTTATCGTTGAAACACGAATAGACGTGACCTCTTGTAAAAGCCAGAACCAGCGCACAAAAATTAAACCAAACACAAAACAATGAGCCAGTAGAGCACATAGATAAGAGCATAGAAAATGAAAACATTGGCAAGTGATCAGACAAATGCCTCTTGATCATCACTAGGATCAGGCTCGTCATCTAGATTCATCATATTCACATTCCAAAGTACACGCATGCTCGCGTGTATGCGTAATACACATGCACAATCGCAAAGATAAGCCGTGATTAAATTCGGTTGGAGCATTTCCCTGCAATATGCCATTTTAGATAGGAACGAGTTCGTATGAGTGAAAATTGATTAGGCACTCGTTATATTTATCGGAGATTCTCGGACTAACAAACAATCTTCCTCTGATTTTGGATCTTCCAAAATATCGACTTTATAAAGAATGCTAGAGTTATCGGGATGCGGGTATGACTTGAGTCTACAGAGTTGTCACTGAGTTTGCCATGCGTTATGGATTTTAGAAATCGAATTAAGTGGCTACTGCCCGACTGTGCACATATCCTCTTGAGTATTAGACTATACTGTGAAATCCTTGATTAGATACACCACTTTTTTTAAATGAATATGGTAATAAATCAGTTAAAATGGTAAGATGGTACATTTACTTTTTATCCAACTTAAGAGTAGTNACTGCTGCCACTTATATCCCCCTCTCTTTTGGTAAAAATTTTGAATATATATAAAGATTTTACAACCATATAAACATAAGGTATGCAAAAAAAAGTAGTGTAGTTATTCTAGGATGCAAATGAATGTACAAATGATAAATAAATAGGCAGAAATAATATATGGAGTGTCATGACACTTTCATACATAATAATATTTTCAGAGGTCTGCGTGTATACTTGATAGATAGATTTTTCGCCATAATCATTGTAAGACAGGTTTTACAATACTCAAATAGAGGAAGGTTATTTTTGATCATTTAAAATCGGCTTAACTTTAGAATAGCCCCCATTGATCGTTTTTCTTAAATTTATACCATAAAATAGACATTATACTAAATAAAAAGTTGAAATATAAAATAGCAACAAAACTTTCCCATAGTTTTTTCTTTATTCTCAACGGCATCATGTAATGCGTTGTAAAGACCTCCCCATAAATCATCAGGATTAAATTGTCTCCATATAAATTCGAAGGAAAAAAATTAAAGGATTAATTGGGGCTTATTCTTAACATCATATTTCATAGGCCGAAAAAATGGATATATTTGTCAGATTTGAAAATATCAATGGTTAGGCGTTTATCATATACGAATGTTCTTCTCTAAATTTCGTAGATTACCAAAACGATGAAGAAAAAGTGATAATTTTCCTAGTAAGTTGAGTGTAAAATTTGAACTAAAACCTAGTTAATATTAGGCAAATCTACATTTAGTTTTGTATTTTTTTGATGTTTTGAGATTGGTAGTTACATTCACAATTATTATAGATTAAAATGTTTAAAGACCCCGTACATCTATAAAGGAAACTTTATTCTCATTTTTTTTATGAAAAAAGTTTGCCTCTTTTTATATTTTAAATTTTGCCTTGCACATTTCCTTTATCTTTCCACCCTTTAAGTATAATTTTCATTTTTTAACATTTAAACGGCAACGTTTTCTGGTTGTCAATTAGATTAATGGATTAAATCAGAGGAAGTCTTCCAAGATTTAGTGAAAGCGAGTTCAAAAATCTTGGTTAAGTGGGCCGCTCTCGGACGATTTATACATTCAGGCTAAGAGATGTGTGTGGGTGTTGTATCCTAAAAAAGCGTTGAAAAAGAGTAATAGAATTGAATTTAGAGTGTTTTTTTTCAGACACGAGTAGTGTTAACCAGATCCCTATTCTCCCTGGCTGTTGAAAGTTTATTTCATACCAGATATAACTTAAAAAGATGTTTTAATGTACAAGAAATTTTAATTCTTATATTATCGATTTGAACGAGATTGTGCCATTTTAGCTGTAAAAGTTGACAAATTTATCAGCCTGGTAGTTGAAAACAAAGAAATCCATGAAAAACATCTCGATAATCCTCTATTAAAATATATTTTTGTATGAAATTTCTGGATGGTTAGAAAAATTAACAATGGAAAAAATGTTGCCCTTCAGATTTCTTCATAACATAAAATCGTATCATCGGCTGTAAACTTGGCACCAGTTAATGTTATTTATGGAACTTAATAATTATAAGGGTATAAAATTATCGAATGCTACGTGGTGATGTTTTCTGATACCCACAAGTACTAACTTGAAAATTTTCTTGTAGATTATGTAAAAACATGCTGATGTAAAGAAATATTTTACTAAACTTTTTCAACGTTTATCAGGATTACACTTAATCCGAGGTTAATCACTGATTTGTTGAATAATATACCGAATTTAGTCAAGCTGGATAGGGTGTATATAGCAGAAATATATTGGTCAAAACTATAATGCGTAGGGAAGAAAAAAGGCTTTACGGGTTTAATGATGAAATATCTATTTAGACACTTGACCATATGGCCTTATATTTTCTTGGGATAAACACATTTAAATCGGAAAGTATTTTTTATCTATAATATCTGATAATATTAATTTGGTATGAATAAAACCCAAAAATATAACAACACTCAAACATTACTATGACATATAGCATCATCAATGTCCCAATTTTCAAGAAAAGGATGTGTTTTTTCAGAATGCGTAGAAAAAATTCTTCTGTTTGAAATAAGCACGCTAATTTAATCGCATTTCAGAATAATCTTTGATTTAATGAATTAGTTTTCAAGAATTTTTTACTAATATCTAAAGGTGAAATATCGAATAACTCTTTGAAAATAAAGTTATACGGGATATGCTAAATATCCAAGTATGATAGGTCCAAAATTCAGTATTTTTTATAAGTTAATTTGAATCAGAGACTTGGAGGGTTTATATTCAAATACGATTGTTTTTTCATCACTCTCCTCATCCAAATTAGGTCTAATGATGACCATAATGTTAGCCTTACGTATTTATTTCAGAATAATATTGGCATATTACTAAATTCTATTTTCATAATAAAATTAATCATTAATTTTAGATAATATTAATTTATTTGATTGTACCCTGGCCTAAACATTTTGCTTTGTATCTTACTCTTCATATGACTCAAGTAAATATAATTGAGTGGATATTAAATACAAAAAATACCAATATGATTTATGTGGCGTAATTAGTTTCCTGTATTTACGAAATTCTAGAAATAAATATTATATTTTTCCATTTCAACGCAACCTCTTTTATGATAAACAGACAAATAAATGGAATTTAATTAATGTAAGCTATCTGGAGGCATCTTTCAAATCATCAATACCCTCTTTGTTATGATTCTAGAGTGCCTCTGCTTTTACAACAAACTGCAAAATTTATGAATCAAATATAACACCGAAAGCCACGATACAAAATTTGAAATTATGGCGATAACTGAATACAATTAGCCTTGATTTCAATTATTGAAGAGTTCGTTGATATAACTCAAATGAAAAGAAACTAACCAATTTGAATATAAAATTATTAATCTTTGAATTTTTAATAATAATAATCGAGGCTCAAATATGGAATTAATCAATTTAGACTTCCTAGTAATTGATAAATTTCCAATAAAAGGTCATGAATTCTGAAGTGGACCGTTGACGCACATGTTAAACTAACAAAAATTAGGCTAAACATCGCGAAAATTAGATACAGCTTGTTATCATGAGATGTTATTCAGCGCAGACTAGCTCTAAGGAATCACAAATTTTGAATGTAAAGATCTTCCTGATTCGTGAGAAGAACTGTTTCTGTTTTTGCGATAAGAAGAATTTTCAAACGAATAAAGGATTTTTGGATCTTTAATATTGTTGCCGAGCCTACTTTTCGTTTTTTTAAATTCAATTTTGTCAAAATATCGCCTTTGTATCTTACTAACTTTTAATTATTACATTTTAATGAAGAATTTAGGACCTTTGTTTTTACTACAGCCTTGATACACAGTGTCACTGTTTTCTCTAGCATAAACTATCCAATGAGAAGCCAATGAATGTGCTGTCAAAGTCGCTAATTATTTTTTGTTAGCCTTGATTTTTAATGTAGCCTACAATAACAACGCTTTCCATGCAGGTTTTGCGCATTCAACCACAGAGAATAGATACTGCAGACGTTGTTTAGGGTGTTATCCAAATCAGGATTCTGTTAACAATTAGCTTTTGACAGTAATCATTTGAATTTGTTTCAATAAATTCGTTAGTTGATTTTTAACCCATAGTATATCATTCATGTTTTTTATCATTTCTGTCCATCAATATCAATGATAAGCACAAAATTTAGGACTGGCTGGTTTATAAAATTAATCGATGAGGCAAAATTTAGATGCTAGATGGTCTAGAATTTTGTTCAAAAAACGATAATTTAATCGTTTTCAAAGATTTATTGCTAATTTTAGAATACATAATGGGAGAATGTAGAAACAATATCTCCAATAATCTGTGGAATCAGTTCGACTGTCTCATTTACCAACAGCCCAGAACTTAAAACACTAATGAGGGTTGCAAAAGAGTCTTATCATCTATGTTTAATCATGCTAATCAAAACGTCTATGTGTTTAAAATAGATGAACAATCATTGACATGCCACAGAACAGCGAGTATGGAATTAGAAGAACCATTCACCTACAATGTATGGCCAAAAGAAACAATTTTTAATTCAATAATTATGAGTTTTGTTCAGCAATACATTGAATTTGGCGCTCTAAACTATCTCTAAACGGTTGTCAGGCTTTGAAACTTATGAATATTTATTATGTAATGTGCAGATATAAATTATTATTTTAGACACTTAATAGACTTTTTAAATTGGTTTCAGCAATTTTTAACCTTATCCATGTTAGTTTAATTACTTACCGCTGACGCATTTAACCACAGGCTAATGCCACGATTTCACATTTATTCAATATTGTTGAACAAATTCAAGTTAAATTTGAAAAAATAAAATATTTCAAAAAGTCATATTTTTCTTTTATGCATAAATAAAAATTATTTCAAACACACAGTATAATCTCGACTTATCCGTATATTTTTGTGAAAAATGATAATTAGATTTTCAGATTTGTACCAAAAAAATTCTGATAAAATTTCAAGTTAAATAATGATAAAAAAAACGTTCACTTCTTTTCTATTGACAACGAATTTTCTAGCTTGTATAATCCATAACGATAACAGGAATGGAATCCTTTTACAAAGGTTTATATAATTTAATGTTACACAAACGATTGATGAAAACTAGTAAGCGTGTTGTTCTTAAATTAAAAGAAAAGCAAGAAATTACTGAGTCACTTAAAACAGTTCTTCTAGGTCATATCTATCAAATTTGTGTGGGTTTGGGTAGTCAACAATACCCGATATTAAAAAGCTCGTTAATAGAATCAATAAATTTACTCAGTTCTATTTCGGAGGATTGTTGTTTAGAGTACAAGGATATCAAAAGGACACTTTAAAGATGTTATAGACTGTTTATTCACATGGTTTTCTCAAAGGATCTCAACTGAGCAGCCAATATCTGTTTATATAACATGCATAAACGAAAAATTTAATTCAAACACTAGCTTTGAAGTCAGTTCTCTTTGGCATAAATAATTAAAAAACTAGAATTATATTTAAGAAACAGAAATGATAGAGAAAAGTTATGTTGGTTGTTGATAATAAATAATAAACCAAATATCAATCTGCAGTAAAGGCAATGCTGAAGGTGTGAACGAATAGATAAATTGTGATTGGAATGATCAAAGATATCAAGTTTTTAACGATGATGAAATAGTTGAAACATTAATATCATATCCACAAACTCTTTAAAGAATGGATATGTTAATAGAAAAATACAGCGGTTCACCTTCTAAAGTTGATGATTGTAAGAACACTGTTATATAATGTGATGAAAAACAGGATGAATACATCCTCGCTAATAAACAATGCATCCAAAACGATTTCGCCATTTTCAGAGTTAAATAGGTATCTGCCTTCAAACAAAAAGGATTCATTGAATATATTTTTCCAAAATTAATCACAGTAATATCTTATTCTAGTTCATATTTTTCATGTATAATTGGTTTTGGTTTGCAAAATTAACAATCAATTTTAGATACTGTAATCCGACTATGTGATATCCGACGTATCCTTGGTCCAAATTACTTCAGATAATTGAGGTTCTGTTGTACTTTGTTTAATTTTCGATTTTTATTTTGTATCTACTTCTCTTGATCAATAAGATGACTGTATATAACAACCGAATATCTGACAAAATGTTTCACCTTTTTTCAAACCTCTTATTGAGTTATTATTTGCTCATAAATGCACTAATTTCTTTTTCGATTTTCAAATCCATGATCTGCTTACGCTTAATCGAAACTTACTGTATCTCTAGGCCAGATAAATATACAAGAAAATAACACCAGTGGCGATTTCCTACATAAATGTTTCAAAGCACAATATTTATGAGGTTGTTGTTTGGTATAATTCACAAGATTTACTTCGATTACAAAATTTAATGGTTAGAAATGGTTGACATTTTTTGAGGAATCCCCGGATGTTTAAAAACTAATATTGTTTTTAAAAAAACAACTTCCCAAAACATGGCAAACATATCTTTAAATGACATTAGAACATATCCATTTTCTCCAGATTTTATTTAATTAATCAAATAAATGTTCTCTTCTTCTCCTATTATTGGATTGTCAGCTCTTTTCATTATATGCTTATTATTGCTACATTTTCTTTTAGATGACTTGTTTACATAACAGAAAAAGGCTGTGATCTCTAGAAAACTTGACCTTTGTGGTAGAATATTTCATTTTAAAAAACTGGCTAAACACATCTTAGAATATGTATTAAATCATCCTCAAAATTCAAACACTCATTCGAATATGTTTGGTTCAATTGGACATTTGGAAAAATTTAATTTGATATTTCAGAACCTGGTAAGATTTGGATAGTTTCCTGTTTGTTTAGCCATAAAGCTGAGGTACAAATAAGGTTTATTTCTTTCCAAGAATGATAAAATACGAGAAATTTTTTAAATGGGTTTTCAAATAGGCAATCTTACAACTTTGTTAGAATTGAAGTTAACTCTCGAAATATCGTCAATTTTTAAAATTCAGAATGTCGTAATATTTGATCTAAATAATTTCAGCCATTTTGGTCGTTGAGATTTGATGAAAAAATTGACAGGTTATGATTTCCGTTTCATACTCTTGCAATATATAATCCTTGTGGTGAGTGTAGCCCATTTATTTAGTAGAAATCACGTCATCACGTAAACAATTTTCTCCAAGTAGACTGAGCTTAAATTATGAGATATATTGGATTAATAATTGGAAAACATCCACATTTTAACTTATTTCTTATCAAAGTAACAAATGTAGATAGAACTGTTCTGAGTGGCACAGACAAGAGCACCAAATATAATTTCAGTGTTTGAGAGTTTTATATGAACCCGAAGAAGATTCCTAAGACAATCAAGTAAAATTCAGATCCCAAAAGGACTAGGGTTAATTTACGATTTCATTTTATTCCCAAATATAGTGGGTTAATAAACTCTGATGCAATACATATAAGCGATATGGATTTCGAGTAGTTGAAAAGTGTAACAGCCTTACAGGTCTTGCTTATTTCACACTAAAAACTAATCATAAAATCTACCGTTCCAAGAATTCTAATTTTCCGATGAAGAGACCCTGCTCTAGATGTATCAGGGCGACGTTTTTTTAGAAAAAGATGTACAATAATTAAAATATTTGGTAGATACTGTCACGAGGGCAAATTTTTTGTATTTCACTGTGGTATGAATGGTTTTGAGTGATATACAAAACTTAAAAACTTGAGACATCCCTAAATCCCAGATTTATTTTAAAGTTTCGCTTGTACAGGTTTTCCCACTCATTTTCGCCAAAATAAAATTGTATACTTTTTAAATATGGCAAAAAGTTGCATTTTACTGGCTATTACAGTCATGTTCAGGTACGTATAAATCATTGCCTCAGAAGAGAAATTGTAGAACACTAAAGATAAACATACTAAATTTATTTATTATATTATTTTTAAATTAAAACGTCGAATTTTATTTGAGCGAAAATGAGTGAGAAACCCTGTATTGTTATCTATGCCAAATTTTCAGCACATTTTAAATTTATTACCACAGATTTGTTTCATCAATCATAAAACTAGGAAATGCAGTTTTTGCGGGTATGAATGGTCAGATTTATAAAGTTAAAACTGTATTAAACAAATCAACCATCAACTGTATTATTCGTATTACATGGAATATTTTTCTTCTTTTGGATGCTTCTGAATTTACAGATTAGTATTTCTCCAAAACCAAATTACTACTCAAATATTGACATATCCAGTGACCAAATTTGATCAAACTAGAAGTTTGTTAATTTTATTAAAAATGTGTCCAAAATTATCTGCAACGTTGTTAAAAATTTCTGATACATGCTGTTTGTAAACATAAAATTTGTTGAATATAATACAGACAATCTTGAATGAATTAAATTCATTTGGATTAATCACTAAATAAATTCATAATTTCAGGGAGACAGACTATTCATATTCATTTCTTTCATCTGATTCAGTTAACTGACCTTGATTTTCATTGGTGTCTCTTAATAAAGTGTAATTGCGATAAGAGGTATGATACCGCTGCTTCCTTATTGTTTTATCAAAAATATCGATATTTCCATGCTCGTCTTACGTGAATTTTACAAATCAGAAAACAAAAATTCGTCAGCCAAATTAACTATACATTGCGTGAGAATGTAATCAAGTTTAAATTACTGAAGAAAAATGTTCAAAAAATACTGTTTGAAAGTTACAAATTTATCAGAAATACCAACTTCAAGATAAAGTGCAATATGATGAGCCATAGCATTGTACCAGGAAAGATTTTTGAGACATTTTTACCACACACATATTGTCCTAATTACTAAAATTTTATGGTTTTCCAGAGATCACATCAGATGATTTTGAGAACTCTTTAGTTTTTAATTAGTTTTTGTTTTAAACAAGTTATATGCTCAATCCATCTCCAAACCAAACTGTTGCGGCACTTGTACGATTGAAACAGTAAAAAATGAAATCTTATAATTTACGAGTTGATGGAATTTAACACAACGTCTGGTTGATGTAATATTATGACTAATATCACAGTAGACGAATCAAGGGTATATAGATGTCATTTGGTGGTATAGGTGATTAAAGTATGTATCATTCGAGTAAAATCTATGAGAATATTAAGTTTTATCATCAGATAATGATTTTTAGACTGGGTTGTACTAAATGAAAAATTTAAATAATAATAAATTTAATCCGATATTAATTTTGAAGATTTTATGAAAACACACCATAGAAGAAACGCTTTATTACTTGAATAAAAATCAAAATAAGCCCTTGTCAGCAACCATTAAGTAAAAAACAAAAGTGATTCTCTTTTTGCTGGCCGTAAAATCAAAAATTACCATGTAAAAAACCGTTCAGATATCACAATTGGCTCTCAAAAACAATTTTCCTAAATAGGCTTTTGCAAATGACAAAGTCAATAGGTGGTGGTAATAAATTCCGTTAACTGTTACTGGCATGATGAAGGAATTCAAACCGTGGCGCCGTCATTTAACCACACCATATCGTATGTTACAAACTGTGTTGATGATGATTTTTCTGATTGTTCTCTCTCTTTTTCTCAACGTGAATTGTACCCTTCCGAATTGCTATGATCACGCAGCTGAAAGAGATTCTGATGAAGTTCCAAAGAAGCAACTTGTAGACTCAGTGGAAGAATGGACAGATGTACCAAAGAGTTTTGACTGGAGGCAACATGTTGTTTTATCCACGGTCAAAAACTCCCAAATGCCAAATAAATGCCAAATCTGTTATGCATATGCAGCAGCATCCACCATCGTTGATCGGATGATAGTTGGGAACGTCTCTCATGGATACGCGCACCTCTATCCTTCAATACAGTACATACTAGATTGCAGTTACATATATTGCTAATTTTTAGTCAATGCTGGCTTGTGTATTCCCGGCGGAAGGACCCTATGGGTGTATCAAGAGATGATCAAGAAAGCAGTACCAGACTGGACCTGCAATCCTTTCAGGGGGTATGAAACTTTATGTGAACCTATATACATGTGCTATGCTTGCACCGTTCCTTCTGATATTTTCAAATGTCACGTTGTGAAGAAGGCCAAAGAGTTTAAGATCAAGAGTTACGGTAGTTTATTTTTGATGATATAGGAATCGTTGCAGGTGAATTGCCGATGATGGCGGAAATAATGACAAATGGACCAATTTCGTGTGCAATTACAGCAACTCACTTGTTTATGAACTATACGGGAGGAATTCTCTTTGATAAATACGAAAGAAGGGCCAACTATTTTGTCGAGGTCATCGGTTGGGGAGAGGAACATGTTACAGATGTTGGTGTGGTTCCTTACTGGATTGCAAAGAATTCGTTTGGGACATTTTGGGGAGAAGATGGTTTCGTGAGGATTCCCAGAAGCAGTTACAAGGGGGATGAATACACCTTTGGTATCGAAAAGGACTGCAACTTTCCAATCGTGTGAGTGGTCACAAATAAACAAATTCAATAACTTTGAATTTATCCAGTTTTTTTAACTGATTCTTTGATATCAAAACAGCCCGCTTCTATAAAATACTTCATTGGAATTATTGAATGCGAAAACATCCAGGAGTGACTGTTTCTGAGCCTTAATCTAAAAAATTTTGACGATTCGAATGAACCAGTTATCCTATAATTGATTTTTAACAGCACCTGTTAGGAGTAAAGTTTTGTGCAGTACTGGTTTCAATCTCCACTCCACGCTGGTCGAGATGTTGATTTCAGTAGGAAAATTAAACCACACATTTGATATGCATGTCGTCCACACATGAGTTTGCATCTGAGCTTTTTCAAATATGCCATTACATTTTAAATGTTAAACTTTGGGGTGACCGTATTAGTTTTATTCGATTAACAAATGTGTCAATGAAGCTAGAAATTTCAGCTCTTAAATTTCACACATGTTATATTGAGTGTCAAAACTGTGATACCATTTATAACATTCGAAGTAACCTGAACTAACAATGAAAGGTCAAATAAAGCAATTATTTTTGTTCTATCCATATTTTCATTTTAGGAAAATGGTTTATAAATAGTTTATGAATTTCATATAGGGTTGAACTAAATGATGAAAGGCATATTTACAAGATCATGAAGAAGGAGCATCTTCTTATGGCCTGACAAATATTTTTGATGATAGCAATGCGATATTGTTTCTTGTCGAAGGTACCGATGAGTTCATTTCGAAGATTAGCATCGTCTGAACCACAGTTTCCCAGTCAGTTTTAACCTCTCGACGAATATTTCAGTTTGACTTAAAGTTTCAGACGTCTCTATTTTACACCACTCCTATTGTGTCACATGAAAACTAATGAGGTAGACTATCATGGGATATTCATGCAGAGGAAAGTTATTCCGCGCCTAATGTAATAGTTTCATTCCTACACTATGACATCCATTGAATTTGAAAAGGCGGAACAACAGTTTTAATTTAACAATAAAAATCAAAAAATTATCTTGAAGACTTGACAATAATTTGACAAAATTTTGAAAATAAAATCTCTATGTTACAAGGACGGAAACTATTTTGCAATAAAAATAATTTATCATGAATGAAGCATCAACTACGATGCGCACTGGATGTGAAATTATCCACTGCGTCAACCTACTTGGGTCTGAGATGCTAATCATACGATACAACAAGCGTTGGAGCACGAGTACCACGTTCAATTATTAAATGGGACCCTTGTTAGTTATTAGCTCAATATAATAGCTTTTCAGCGTCATCATTATGTCACAACGTCCATCCATAAGTTTTGGTGACGGTTGATTCCTTAGATAAGATCTTATTGAGATGGATTTCAACCAGTGAAACTCAAAGCGAACACCAACCGACATTGTAGAAGGTTATTTTTACCTGATATTTCCTTCGCTTTTTTGAATCCAAACTTCAAAAATTAAACATTATTCTAGGTCTATCAATCGAATGTTACCTGGTTTTAATGCTCAAATGACGGTTGTTTTGAAAGCTATTTGATTTAATCTGACCTGATCGTATGTTTTTTATGGTGAAACGGATGGTAGTTGCAGTGATTTTTCTTCTGTTCTGGGCACAGTATTTAGCTTCAGAAATTCTACCTTGTTTAGATCTGAAGGCTGCCGAGAAGAGGATGAAAGAATTTAAAGAAACCAAGGGTCCCTTTGCTTCAGTGTCGCCAAATATTTCACTGGGGGTAAAAGCATTCGATTGGAGAGACAAGGTGGTTCTTTCCCCAGTTCAAAGCCACTTGGTGACCAATTATTGTGCTGGCTGTTGGGCGCTTGCAGCTGCTTCTGCTATCACTGACAGGATGCGAATCCATTCTAGTGATCCAAAGATGGAAAACTTTTACATATCTGCCCAGGAGATAATTAGATGCTGTAAGTTTATAGATCATTCAAGCAAAAGCAGGAACGTGCTTATCTGGAGGGGAAAGTTTGGGAGTTTACCAATACATGGTCACTGATTCTATTCCAGACGAAACTTGTAACATTTACTGGGGTGTGGATGCTGAATGTGACCACACGAGAAAGTGCATATTGTGCCGGGATGGATACTGCGAAGGTGTGGAAAAGTTCAAATCATACACTATTACAAGCTATGGTAATCAGAGAGTGACTTTTAGGTGTTGTCACTGGCGAGGAAGAGATGATGGAAGAAATTATGCAGAATGGCCCCATTTCCTGTCAAATGCACGCACCAAAAGATTTCTTCAACTATACAGATGGTGTCCTCATTCAAAAAACCTCGGGCCAACCAAACCTTATGGTTTTGATCATTGGTTGGGGAGAGGATACTGACCAAGAAGGGAAAACTCTGCCTTATTGGATTGGAAAGAACAGTTACGGAACATTCTGGGGCGAAGATGGTCATTTTCGAGTACCAAGGAGTAGCTACAAGGGACCAGAATACACCTTCTCTATCGAGGAGAGTTGCAGCTTTCCCATCATCTAAATACGAATGATTTATGTTTTAAATTCGTAATTTTCTTCAAAAATTAGCCTTGAAATGCGTTCTTCGACATCCTTTAAATTATAAGGTGTGAATTTTGTTTTGGTTCACCAACTTTCAGTCACCAAATTCAAACGAAAAAGCTCAAATTTTGTTGGACCTTTCATTTTAAGCTTTATAAATGAGAATTTGAATTATTTGCTGATCAATAATTACCTATCTACATCATTTATATTCATGTATCTTAATTACGGCTCCATCTTTGAGGACATTGCAGCCAGGAGAAAATTTAAACAGTATTTATCTTAACAAGCCTCAGTTTATAACATTCAAAACAATTATTCGAAACGTCCTGTTTTCAACTGATGCAGCTCACAAATGTGCACTAAAAGATCCTCCTTTTTTAAAATTAAAATCAAAGGATGCACCAAATGTGTATCAATCTTGACGAATTTTTGTAAGGATTTGATAACCAAGTATTTTTTACCTACTTTGTAATCAATTTAAAAATCTCTAATTCCATACTTTTAATATTTTATATATCTCTATTTTGAATAGTTTTAATGAAAATTCTTTCAAAAACCTGAGAGCCAAGTGTTTAATCAAAATACCTCTAACTTCAACGTACTTTCTTAATATGGAGACCCGGTGGTTTGAAATTCTCGGATTATTATGAACTGTTATCATTAGATACCGTGCAGAGTTCATATGGACAACCAAAACGGACCTTTTTATAAGAAATTTGTCAAGTTGTACATTGCTTTTTGTTCGGTTTTCAGTTGTAAATAATCTTTTATTTAAATTAGGGTGTATCACAAATTTGAGCATCCATACAAACTTGAGAAAATTCAAAGTTTCATTCTTGTAATTCTTGCAACCATCTTCATTTAAAATAAAACGAAAAGCTATTCGATATTAAAAGCTATTAACAAACCAGTTAAAACAAGTTCAAAAGGAGTTTAAATACAAAATAGTCACTGATAATATTTATCAAACTATTTCGAAAATAGATAATGAAAGTGGACATATCTCTCAGTTATTCCAAACATACCTTTAAAATAGTCTCACTGTCTTCATTCGAAACACACGCATTCACCCATTAATAGGTGAATAATAGTTTATTTAAAATTTTTGGGGTGAGTTGAATTGAACAGATTATGTCGCCATGTTGGAAAAGAATTCTCATGTAAGTTCTTTATATCTGATTTATTTTGTGTTAAAAAAGGATCATCAGAAATTAATTGTGTTTCTGAGCTTGAATAACACATCTCATTATCAGTTTATTACTAAATACTGAAGATCAAACGACGAAAAACGTCTCACTCAAATCAGAACCAGAATTTATATTTATCATAGAATTTATAAATATTGACGGAACTGAAAAAAGTCAAATTACAAATTATTGACATCTTGATGTTATTTTAACGACTAAAATTAATCATCCTTATCTCGAACTGTTTTATCCATAACTTTCGATCATTGAATCAAGCTAAGAGCTTATCTGAATATAAATGGTTTCTTTCTTATGGCATATATTAATCATCTTTAGTTTACTACAGTTTACTTGTGTCAATTTAAAAGGTTTGACTTACAAACTCATACATGTAGCCATACTCATTTGAAAAAATGCAAGATAAAGTTTTCAATTTGACGGCCTAGTTTTGATTATTATTTTCTGAAGAGGATTTTTTATCAATTCAAACGATTTGTAATTGCTCACTTATTTATATTGATAAGCCTAAGTTTTAATTACAATCTGAAATTCTGATGGAATAGCTTGTCTAGGAAGGGGACCTGAACATACTATTAAATAACATTGTTGATTTTTTTTAATCATTAGGTGTTGCCTCTAAAATATTTGAAGCACATCACGATTTCGAATAGTTTGAAATTTAAGCCCTTTACATACATTTTGATAAGTATCACTTGCAGTCTTGGGTCTTTCCGATCAAATATTTAAACGTTGTAAAATTTGGATTCATCACAGGTTAGAATGACCGAAACTATCGTTTTCGAAATAAAATTGAATTGATAAAACAGAACTTGATCATTTTGATGCGCTTATTTCACCTTTAATACTATATATTATTGATTTTCATAGAAATTTTCGATAAGAACCCTGAATGAAATTTGATAAAGTGGAAAACTGGGGTATGTGTACATAACTTAAATGTAGGCAAACAGAAATCACTAAATACTAAAGATTCGTTTTGCAGTTTGAATCAGCTCGAATATGACTGAAATTTCGTGCAATATTTATACGAATCTCATCCAAGAACTATGAAGCATACGATGTTAATTTAGAGAAACTTTATAATTACTTCTTTAAATAAATTAAAATAGAAATTTTTGCGTTAAATATGAAAAAAATCTGGAAACTTAAAATAATATTAAAAGTATCTAAATTTGACTTTGAATAAAAATTTCACAAAAACAAATAGCCTTGAGATTATCTTTAAGAATTTAATCAATAAATTTAAATATTCTGACGCATTCTACTGACTAAATATTGTAATCTGTAATCATATTTTTGATAAGTTGATAAAACATGGCAAAATAACTGTTCAAATATGTCAGGGGAATCACATGTAGAAACATACCGAAATGGTTTTCATACCTCAAATCGCTTTTACAAAACAAGTAATGGTTGAGTTAGTGTTTATTTGAGTTGTTACAGACATTATCTGTTTTCATGCTCGTCGTTTATTTTAAAATCCGTTCAAAAATATTCAAACATAAAATCAAGGTGAAATAAGTGTTATTGAATAAAGGTTAATCTGGGATACTAAAATTTTAGCAGAAATATTCAAAAAACGCTTATTTATCCAATAAAATTGATACTTGGGAAGCAAACACAGTATGATATTTGTAATATTTATATCTATCAGCCTGTTAATTAGTTCAACTATTTCTAAAACCCTCTGAATAGTTGTTTTTCTCTAATAATTAAGAACATGATGATCAAATGTTGTTTGGTAGCTAAATGAGATTAACTTCTTGTTTCATAATGACAAATATTAGAGCAGGTTTATTGATTTTCAACAATTTATGGCCTAAAGAAGGTCTTTTATTTGAGGCTATTTAAATAAATGTAAGTTGTTGGAAGTTCTCATAACATGACATCTCTTGAAATCTTATCGAGCAAGAATCTCAAACCCGAATCATAAAATCTTTTATCTAGGAACCGATATTATGAATTCTCTTTAAAACGAGTTTCAAAAATCGTCTAAAAAGTTTAAGTAACAAAACGAGCCTACAACCAGTCATATTAAAACTTATTTAAATCATGGTTGAAAATTCACTTCAATAATTATTAATAAATCCTTACGTTCTAACCTGTGTAAGTCAAGAAATATAAATTTGATGAATAGGAACCAAATAAATTTCAAGCTCTGAACAGATGCTTTTTAACAATGATTTAAGTTGAATTTAGTCAATCTTGTTTCATCATTTTTAAAATATCACAGAAATTCAAATACTTAAAATCCAAAAAATATGTTAAATCTATATCAGAATTAATGATTACTTATTAATGAAAGAATGAGGTCACATAGTTATTCAACAGATGATTTTATATGGATTCTTTTTGTGTAATCATGTAGAAACTCTTGTAGATTTCTTCATCTCAGAGTCCAAAATTATCTAGCAGACGCTTCTAAGTATTCATTTCATATATTGTTTAATTTTTCAGTATCATGGTTTTAATAGCCAGAATTAATATTATATGGCGACATTAAGAGTTAAAATTTCAAATTTCAAATATATAAACCATAAAATCATCTATTTTCAAATCGTTTACAGAACAATCACTCAGATCATGTTCCATTTTTGAGAATTATTTATAATACGAAACGTCGAAACCGAAAATTAACTTTGAAAGGATTTATTTTAACATTTGGAAGACGCTTTAGATTTATTAAACTTGGTGATTTCTAACAACATCTTAACACTTTTTGTTATAAATTGAATAAAATGATTATTTTTAGATTTATATGAAGTGTATTGTTAAATGATGTTTCTTACTTTAAGTTACAGTCTCTGGACTTGTTTTCAACCTTTTGTATTTTGCTCCCCTTTCGATTATGATGTTGAAAAACATACACGGTTTGAATGTCAAAAATGTAAGTGGTTTTATTTGGCTAAATCCTTCAAGGTTTTTGTATATTAATAGAGAGAAAATACTAAAGAGTCTCAAATAATGTTCAATCCTATATTTACTCTCATATAACTTATTAAAAATTTAGAATAAAGAATAACAGATATACCGGTAGAGACGAGCTCAAATTCTATAATTGTCGTTGTTTTATATTTTAGCTTGATAGTTCAGATGTTATCATAAAAAACGATAAGGCAATCCTTTCAGTGGTATAAAATCTGATTTTCCGATTTTTATTAAGAAGTATTACAAGAAACACTCGAGACAATTTAATAAATACAACCATGTTTATGTAGTATCAAAAATAAAACGGTGTTATTCTCTTGGGGTTACTCAACGAAACACAATTTCACATATGTTCTCCTGGTGGAATACTCAAAATTACAAAAGACGACCAGGTATTTCGTAATAAAATTTAATTGATCAATATTATCAAAAAACATAAGATTTTTTAGATGGTTTTCAGATTATTTAATTTAATACGAATTATTCAAACCAATTTAAAAAATCAAAGGAGACTAAAGGGATTTGAAGCATCCATACAAGTTTCAGATTGGCATTTGAATGTCTAAAAAGAATCTTACATTCTTTTAGATGCAAAAAAGATATATTTACGAATAATTTTTCATGTAATAGTGACCGGTATTTGAGTTGAGGAATTTTCATTCAATCAGAAACTTTGAAAACATTCCTTATTTCAACGGCATAAATATGGGGTTAATTCCAAATAAATTTCACCCAACATGGAATTTGTGATGTGTATATCTTTAACTAAAGAAGATTTATTCTTGAGAGCGAATATTCTTAGCGATACTTGATTCCACCCTTGTCAAAACGTATTCTTTTATCGGACGTATTTTTCACAACTATATTGAATAAGTATAGAAATCCTGCCAACAATCGCATTGTGCTGACGATGTTCTTCAACAGAGATCCAATGATTACACTATGAAAAAATGGGATAAGAGAGAATTGGGTGATCAAATGCGGACTGTGGTTAACATGTTCATAGGTATAGAATCTACTAAGAGTCTTAAAGGAAGTGCTGTTCATCACCGATTTATAGAATCATAAGTTTAACATGCAGACGATTTGTCGGAAAATATTTAAACGGAACTCCAATCCTAGTTTTATTATGAAGCTGAATCACTGTTTTGACATTGGAACTATTCCTGTCGTAGATTATGACATGTAGTCATTAACAACCTTTTAGTCATTGCATACTTAAAAGTTATATTCATGAGTTTCAATCAAAAAGGATCAGTCCCATTTATTTTTACACGAACAGACATCAAATCTGGTGTAATAATTGCCTAAATTCATCGTAACTTCGAGGAAAGATTTTGATTTAATCCAACCTTGTTTATTCTAGAGTTATATTGCACGAGAGAAAACAACGATTTAAGAGATAGCTAAAGTTCGAACCCAACTCATCACTCGTGGGTACAATATTAATTAACTTTATGCATCCTAACAGCAAATATCCTTCAGTTACACATGATTAACTCAAAATTAGGATCAAATATTACATCTCATCCAAATATAAATATATTTTTGATGTTTTATGATTACTTCTCAGTTAAAATCATAATGGAACGCGCCAAGTATTTAGGATGGTCTACAATATCAATCTTTCTGTCGAAAACCACAGATACATCATGTAATTATATTATCTGTTATCATACAATTTTTTGGTCCAAGGTTACAGACTAAATATTGTACATTTTGTGGGAATTTTTGACATTTGTATATAATTTACATGCCTCCAAAGCAGTTAACACCTTGGCAGCTGGTTAACGCTGGGCTTTATTCTGACCCATAAGTTCAGTACTTCTGAAGTATAACCGGCTTCTTTTGACGTTTCGGCCAAACTAGGTGCTGCGATACCACGCTTGCATTGCCTAAATATTCCCCAACGTCATCCACTCTCAATGTCTGCCATACCTTTAAATATAACGTTTAAGAGTTACACAAAAGTGAAGATCGATGAGATAGCATTCGCTTTCCAAGACACCTAGGCTTCTTCATTATTTGAATAGAACCAGCAATCATTTAAAATAATTCCCATGGCAGATTAATAGAATCAAATACAATCTATAACTGGCAGTTCATTTTATCATAGCAAGGAAACATCAAACGGCTATTTATAGATCATTGACACTCAGCCAAGCCTCAGAGAGTAATAATCACAAACCGCTATCGAATAGCCTAATCTGTTGATGAAGCTAATTTCTGCTTTCAAAATTGTGAATTCGCCTGAATGAAAAACATTTACTTTTGTTGGTAACTTAATATCAGATTAATATTTAGACAACCTATGGCATTTTTACATTAAGTTTTTTCTGAGTCTATAAGTTCTTATCATGGAATAAGGTGGTAGTTATGAACGATCCATTCGATTTGCAGGCAGAAAGAATATTCATTTATTGATGTATACCCAGTCTTTATGATGAACGAAGACAGTATGCTATCATTGAAAAATATTCCCATTTTTATATCATCTTAACTTCCAGGCCTTTCGTCGTAAAATATTTAAAAGAATGAAGATTATTGTCTAAACATTAGATTGATAACAAACATTTCAATTTGAACATATATTAAAGGGAGATTTTAATTGGTGAACGATTATTATTGAAGTGACCCAAAAACACACGGTAGGGATAAAGTATAAAGAAATATTGTTTAAAGGGTTTATTTAACGTAAACTACTTGAACGTATTAGCCAGTGAATACTCTTTGAAGCTTAATGGCTTTGATAATACAAAATCCTTTAAAGAGGACAGTAAAATCACAAAACCGAAATGTGTCTAGAAATTGAAATAACAGCCATCAGCTTCATATTCTGAGGCTTTGACTTAAAATGAACTGCTTTCAACAAAGGTAAATCTACACATTCAGAAACGTTTTACCTGCAATGAAATGGTTCTTTTGGTTATCCTTTATGAAATTAACAAAAACGAGGCCATGTTATGGAAATATAATTTAAAAAAAGACGCCCGGTTTCAATTATATTATCTACTTTCTAACATTAACGGTTTTTATTCTTCGCTTTTCTCGCTCCTCGGTTTGTTGCCTTTTTCGGATTGTTGAACTTCTCAGCAATCTTTTAGACTTTTCAGGAGATTTATGTTTTGTTGCTTTAATAGAAAGTTTTTGTGCAGTTTCTTTTGATTTATCGCCGCCTCCTGAACCCGGCTTTGCTGATATGGAAGCCGCAAACCATCATCGGCTTTATTTTCTTTGGAAGCTTCAATTCGCAACTCAGTTTTTTTAGGAATATCGCTGATTATTTTATAAGCACATTTTCCACGATGCGGTCTTATGAAAAGCGGATGAAGTAAAATCTAATATTATAACGTCACCCACCTGATGCTGTGGACCAATAAAGATCTTGCCGCAGCAAATTTTTTTTTCTTTCCATCCAACCAATTCAACAATTTTCTCATCGTTTTTTCTAGGACGGCCTCTTGTCCGAGGTTTGGTAGTTATCTCATTGTTATTCACGAAGTTCTGGTATGGATGAAATCCATTTAACTGATTTTGATTTGCTAAATATAAATAGTTGTTGTTGTAATAGTTAAAAGCGGCGAAGGGGTCATAAAATCCATAAAATGGCACCGGGTGATAAAAATATGGCCTTGTATAATGTTGCTGCGGGTACATGTTGCACTTCGTACGATGAGATAATTATAGGGATTAGAAATGTCTCTGCCCAACATTAAAATGGCCGATATGATTTCGAATAGCTGGAACCTCGGTATATTGTTCCAAAATTTATAGAGTTGCCCGATTTTTATAGTCATCAAATCGTAAACATGTGTAAATTTGTTGAAAAACAGATTTATGATACTGATAACCAATAAGAATACGGGTTGAGATTGTTGGAGTTAATTCATTTACACTTAAATAAATTGATTAGAAACGTGTGAAAATCAAAATCTAGAATTTAAAGATCATAATGTCATAAAAACCTATCTTAAAAGGATAAACAGCCGTAATTTTTTAATCTTTTATTTTGAGTATCTAAATGACATCACCAAAATATTTCCCAGTCTTAAAGCCATTACTTTTACCGTTTTGAGACTTTTGACAAGATTTTAATAGAATTTCTTGTCAAAAACCAGATTAAATTTAGCTGATAATCGAATCAAACGTAATTCGACACGTCGTTACCCACCATGTGACGATTGATATCGACACAGGTCAAAACTAATCTCTGGAGTGATAAGATATTTTGATTCAAGCCATCCGTAAGCCATCAACATCATTGGTATTATGAAAATTTAAAAGCGAATTTTTATAATTTTATCACGGTACTATGCTGATGAAACTATTCGATCGAGAAACATCCACGAATTATCAATGATGAAAATTTAAGGACAAATACATATTTAAAGAGGTGGAAAGGTTTTTGGCAAATTTCATCTCTGTATTTATTAATATTGCTTCAATTCTTTGATGAATATTTATTCTTGATTAATAAAATCGTCGGGTTTTTACGCATAAATATCAAGATTATTTCCAGTTGTCGATCACTGAACATAATTCTTGGTAAATCGTTTTCTTAGTGCGCAGCTCGATTCTTAGGGATTGAAAATATTTATAGCAATACTTATTTTTGTTTTTACTCTAACACCTAAAAATAAGAAAAAGGAATTAATATAATTAAAAGCTGGCTGATTACCTCGTAAATTAGTAGAACGGAGCTAAGACACCCTTGCCTCGGGCTTTATTCAGTTACAAATAAATTTTTGTAAATTATACTGACAGTTTTATAGGAAACTAATGGAATAAACGTCAATCAAAAAATATCACTCACAGAATAATTTTGTAACATAACCATCAACGAAAGACGTGATATATTTTTTTTCAAAACTCATGGATTTAAAATATCTAATCTCTAATCCTAAATGGTTATCAACCTAGGGTCCGTGAAATTCTTCTAGGGGGGTCGCCACCCTAGCTTGGAATTTCTGTGGGGTCCATTGCAAAAATGGTTGAAAACCTCTGCTCTAATCCTATCTTCAAGTGGATGTGAAAAGAATAGAGGAGTTAATATTATCTGATTTATTTACATCAATATTTTAACGCCCATGGTCTCTTAGAAATGTTTGCCAGTGAAAGGGACTCCATATTCTATTTTTCTTATCTTTTATCTACATCAGAAATTCATCATATATGTTTATTTATTTTTATCAGACCGATGTTTTTCTTGAGTGGATTAATCAGCGGCGAATCTACTAAATTTTTTCTTGATAATTAGATAACTATCCTTTTCTTGGTTTTTTATTTAATTTTAAAATTTATACTCAAAAATAGCACAAACCACTTGTTAATTCTGAAACTATGTTCCCAATCCACCTGATAAAAAGCGGTAGAAAATAGAAGAAAACGTGGTAATATAATCATAAGTTGATTCTTCATCAATTATCCAAGCTGGTATTAAGGGCCTAGAGGTTGAAATTAAAATGGCAGCCAAGATAGCAGATCATTACCACTATAAATATATAATTACAAGAAATTATGAACGGGCAAGCATACACAATATGGAAATTAGCTTAAAACCAAGAAATAATACAATTATTTTTGGAACAGAAACAACCATAGGTGTGAAAGCGTTAAAGTAATTGGCCAAAAGTCGAATTTCATATTCTGGGAAAGATAAGAAGCCTTTATATGAGCTCAATTAGGATAAAAAATATCGGATAAATGTTTTGTAGCGCGGAAGGAATCGAAAATTATTTAAGAAGATGCAATTTGACATGGAAAATACACTTTTAAAATACGGTTAAAATTTAAAAAGTGAAAATAATTTGAACTAACTCTTCAATAACAAAAGAAAATAAATTGTTCAATGCATATGATTTCAAAACAAACTTCAAATACCATAATCGAATATAAATCGTCATGTTTTACATTTCAGAAACACGTGGATTGAACTTATTAACTGTAAGTGATGAAATGGGAAAACGATACTTGTAAACCAAAAAATAGAGTTTCAACAAATCGGCGAGTCAACACCTTAAAGTAAAACTACCTTATGCATAAGATTCAGTTCCGAAAATGTATCAGATCACCGATATATTAATGTATGATTATAATAGCTAAGGGCAATAATAATATAGGAAATACCACCCAAATATCTTAATTTTTATGGAATAAAAGATGATCAAAAAAATGAATGAGAATGCGATGGCGCTCTGCAAAGTTAGGATGTTGAAAGGGATGGAATAATTGGTGACAGACTAATTTTACACAATAATAGATCATAAGTAAATAATGTTATGAAGTAATTTCCAACAAGCACTATCTTCAAATTATTTTTTATAGGACATAATGTTGTGTAATTTTTCCAAGAAAAGTAATAAAGAACATCATTTATGTTCTTAATCAGTAGGTGCTGAGCCACTGAACAATGGAAGAATTTAGAGTGTCCTTTGGATGAAATATAGTTTCCGTTCAGTGTTTTCAGTGTATAATTTGGAATCTCGTAGTATGATTTAACAATGAGGAGTGATCTTATCATGACCCAACATGATAAATGTAAAGTCATGGCTATAAGGAAATAAAAGAAATCAACTTATTATTGGGTTTAGTATTGATGTGATGTTCATAAAAAATTATCAGACTTACTTTTTAATCTTCAAAATCTCAGTTAAAAATACTTTTGAACACGAATTCACGTGTTTCTGAAGTTACAGTTGCGATATTCTTTACATGAATTGTAACTGCTAAAAGGTTTTAAATGATAGTCAACATAGATAAGTTTTATTCATGTTTTAAGTGGATTTAAAAAAAGGCAGAAAAAATGTAATAGGTTTACATCGTGGGACATTATAAAGGGAAAAGAAATACTATTCGAAGAAATTGATAATCGGTTGATATTTGGAGAAAAGTAATTTATGAATTTTTTAAATGAAGACCGGGAAATATATCTTGAATATTAATCATGTATTCTTGAAAAGACAGATTCGAACAAGGTAAATATAAACCCATAATTAAACTTCCATTTCTTTGAGAGAGAATGATTACGTGTTTTCAAAGATAAATTTGATTATTATACCAATGAGAACCTCGTTTATTACCAAAACATTTTTTCTAAAGTTCATAAATTATAGCAGAACACATTTGACGCTTTGTGATGCTTCAAAATATGTCAATCAGTATTTAACAAGAAAAGGACATTTGACTATATACCTAAACACTAAGAAAATAAATTTAATTTACATACGAGACGAAAATTCGGAAAAAAATCTGAATATCTCGATAAACAAGTGTTAAATTATTTTATATTTTGAAAATTTATTTAATATCTCGCAATTAGAAATTTTAAAGTTTTATCAGATTTCATTTGTGCTTCAGGTAATTTAAAAATGATTTAAATTCAATTTTATAGATATTTAAAAATATCTATAAAAAATTGATAAAAATGTTTTTTGCTACATTTATTTTCCAAGTGTTTTCAAAAGTATGGTCTGGAAGAAATATGATCTGGTGGTTTTGGTAATAAAAATGTGGTATGTTTACTATCTACGTAAGCTGATGTAAATTCTTTGCTTCCTTTAATTCGGTTCATTTTATTTTTATTACCTCATTTAAGTATAAATACTTCAATTCAGTTGAAACAAAGTAAAGCCAAAAGTTTCAATCGATTGAACTGTTACTTAGTTTAAAAAATCAAATTTTGAAATCGTTGACTATATTATTGATTACTGCAAAGAAAGGAACACGGATTAGCGGTCAGTAATAAAAATAATTTCATGAATGATACGTACTCAATGATGAAAGTTGTGTTTTTAATTTACCGCTTATAATAGACGTTTTCATCGACACAAATCTATTTATACTCTAAACACACATAATCGATTAAAACAGTTTCTGTATTTTTCCATCTGATAAAATAGGGGAGATTAAAAAGCTTATGCACAAACATTACGTCAACAAATATCCAAAACGTTTATCATAAGTCACTTTTTTAGATTGTTAAATTTTTAATCTGGAATTTAAAATTCGTCTCAAGACCAATTTTTCCAAATCGATAATCATTAATTTTCCGAAAAATTACATCATCACGAGGAAAGATGGGGTATACAACTTTGCAACAAATTTTGAGTATAATAGAGTCGTTTCTTTCTAAAAAATAAGCCAACAGGGTTATGCATCTCAAAATCTATAAATGTAGTGTAATATATTTCCTCCCGTCTCGTAAACTCATACAAATCTAACAAAGGCTATGAAAAACATTCGCTGGAATGTGCTAGATCATGAAATTATATTCGGAATAATGCTCTATGATATTCATGTAATCATATTTAGCCTGCTTGTAGATTTGAATGTTTTCATATTCGATTGTGAGAATCGAATGAATTTTACAATATAAACACATATCATGGATAGTTTGTATTTTTATAAATGATCGTACATTTTTTTCCAAAAATATCATATATCTAAGAATTTAAACTGGAATTTTACGTGAGTAAAACTGACAATATTATCTTTCGCACCTTATTTCTAGATAATAGTTTGAATTATTTCGTCCTTTTTAATTAAAGTTCATCGCTTTTGTCAAAACAAATCATAGAAATTAGATTTTTATGGAAAAAACACTAATAACTCATATTAATATTCAGTCATTTCCACTCTAAAATGATTGCAAAAATGCACCAAAAACACAACCCCGAGTATCTGCCATTCTATCAGAAAATTGATATCACCCATTGAGGCTTCCTGGTGGCATATTAAATACAAAAACAATTTATTTTACACATTCAAACCATCATAGTTTTGGTATCAAGCCTTCAAACTTCAAATATGATCCTCTTATTCTCACATTTGTCATATACACAACATTGTTATAGCCTAGCTCAGCCAATAGTCAAACTTAATTTAATCTATTCCAGATAAAATTCAGAAATATTTCCAATTTCACATCTATTTGAATAATCATTAAATTCTTCGTACTCCCGAAGGCCCAATTTTCTTAACCCTTAAATTTATAAACTCTTAAAAAAATCTCAACCAAAATTTTAGAGAAACAGATTTATTGAGATTTGTGTGCAATATTTAAGCATAACCTCAGAACAGTAAATAAAAGCAGCCAAAACGAGAATTAAGATCGATTGGAATTTTTGCAAATGAGTAACACAAAACTTATCAATGAACGCGTGCTTAAAATTAGTATTTTTATGATGTCAAGAGTTCTGAATGTCTTTCTAATTTTCCATGCAAAATATAAAAGGCAACTGTTCAAATCTTCTAAGGATTTACTTTCAGAAGTAATAATTTATTCCTAAAAATGTTAGCACATCAAACACTGGGTACATTATCATGCATCAGATTGAAATCAGATAATTTCAAACTAACATGTATGAAAGGATAATGTTTCCTTAATTTCTAAGTTTGATGAAAAAAGAATGTCTTTTAAAGTGAAAAATCGGAGAGTATTGATTAAAACCTAAGACCGCTACAGTTTTAAAAACAGAGAATATTCCTATGGTTGGTAGAAATTGAGATAAAGAGTGTTAAGATATTGTTGAAGAACAATATTTAAATGCTAGATAAGGTTGCACTAAGTTAGAAGTTATTAGTTGGTTATATGGATTGGAATTTTATCGAAATGTTTGATTCTGAATGTCTGTGATGTTATTAATAGAAATCAAGTATCTGATTATAGCCATGAGCTGTTTTAGACAAAATAATTGAATATTCATTATTTTTACCTGTAAAAATGGCCTTCGTAGTCTCAAGATCGTTATAAAATAGAGATAACAACTTTGATTTTATTTTGAATGTTGTTTAAATATGTTAGTACAAATATAATGTTAATACGAGTATTAATTATATAAATTTTGAAAAATGTAATTCTTTAAAAAGTAACAGACAGTATTTTGGATGTCGTGAAAATAAACAAAGGAAAAGACCTTATAATAAGCAGACGTTAACTAACAAATAATGAAAATTTGGATTGGGTTTACTCGGTTTTAGAGCTTATATTCGAATTCTTTATCGTTTTGATGACATCATTATTTGGGTCTTCCCAAAGTTAACACTTATTCTATTTGACTGGCAAAAATGTTTGCTAATTTGTGGCCGTGAAAAAATAATTTTTTAGCACTCGTTTAGAGTTGAGGTTTCAATGAACTAATTCTTTGTTATTTATCATGTCGTAAACGGACTAATTAAATATTCACTCGTTAAAAATTCATTGTCTTTACAAATACAATCTAGATAAACTCCAAAAATTTAACTCTTAAATCGGCTGTAACGATGTTATCGGTAAAATCTTTAAGATTCAAATGAACTTAATAAAGACAAAAATTTTAAGAAAGTCCAATTTCTTGAACTTTGTGTGATTACTAGCCTTGCATGCCATATGACTGTCTTGGAATGCCTTGTTTAACGATTAATGCAGAAGGAATCAAGAATGCTTTTACAATTGTTATCATTCGATAACTAAAATTTTCAACAAGCGAATTTTGTCGAGTTGTAAACGTATTATTTTAACTTTAACCTAGATATCAAGAGTTAATCATGAAATAGTCGACGGATGGTTGATCTCTGTAACCATCAGTTAGTTCAGAAGCACTAAAATGGTGCTATGAAGGGTAATTTGCCCTCTATATAGTTAATAAATTGGATAGTGTAAATATAAAGTGCATAAACTTGATTTAACAATGCATTTTAGTTGGGTTTCTTGTTTAGTTATGGAATGTAATAAATCTTCTACGAACATTATTGTCATTTAAATTATAGGCTAATAATTTTTCAAAAAAAATGGGATTTATTTATTTCTATCTTTGAACATATAAAAGTTTTATGGAGTAGAATTACGAGGAAATAAAATCTGATGAACATAGAAGAGAAGAAAATTATTTAGAGAACTGTTCGGTGATCGCTGCAATTTTTCAACAGATTTCAATCATTTTCTAAAAGAGTTAATTTGCAAAAAATCGGAATAATACACAGATTTGAGAAATAAATAATTTAGTTTTATGTTTATTAATTTATTCTCAGAAGAAAATATTATTTGTAATTTACCATAGTTATTTATTCAAGATACGAGAAATTAAATAGACCTTATAAATTAAAGGTATGCTAGTTTTGGTGGCTCAAATGTATATCTGGAAAGTGGTTGCAAATAAAATATGTTTTTCTGATGGAAGAAATTTATCCAAAGAATCTAAATTTAACCTAAACCATCATGTATTCCAGTTCTGTTGAAATTTCATATCGGTCCAGTGATTATCAATAAAAATGCTCTTCTGAACATTTTTCATCATGTTGAATATCTGATTCCTTAAGAGTAAAATGGAGGCTTAATTGTTCATTATTTTAACTCTTTTAATTAACGTTTATGGGTATATAAATGAGAATCCCTCACCAACATAATTTAACGTAAAGTATTGTATTTATTGAATGATAAAGTCCTAACAAAGACTTTCCCCAAGAAGAATATTCCTTGATAAATTTAGAATGATAAACTTCTAAAAGTTTAAATAATAAGCTGAAATTCAGGGTTCAGATAAGATTATTTGCTGAATATATCAGTGCTCATCAATAAATCCAGATGCGTTTACACATAAAACTTCTAAATACGTCTAAAACAAAAGTTGAAATAATTTTGTACTGATCACATAAATAAGATCCATACACGTCAATATTTTCATGTCACGCTTGAACATAAATCTGAGTTTGTGTCACTTACAACATTTTTATTTAGTTAATCATCATTCTAATACCATGAAGTTATCCCCTTTTTCTTTTTACATAATTTGACACCAATATAACTTACAATAATTGAAAATTCATAGTTTTTAACCAAAAAATTCGTCTGAAAATAAATATGTTTAAAAACTAATTAAGAACATTTATTATTTTTCCTGCAATGAAAGAAGGGATTTTGATATAAAAGCGTTATTTAAATCACGAGTAAAATGATTTGCAAGTTTAAACTTCTTGGAGAATAAAGAATATTCAGATGAGCATATTGACCTTTAAATAAAACATTATTTTTAATGCTATATGAACAAAATACATTGTGGTACTTCTCACACAGAACATAATTTGATCCACCAATGCTTTCATTATGTGAGTGTTTCGTTATGCCAAGCATTTTACATGCTTCCAAGAAAGTATTCTCCATCTTATTGCACACAGAGAAAAATCCTTGACTTGAGATAAAAGATGAAATCATAGTAATTTTAAAAGCAAAATAATTGTAGTTATGAAGTTAGTTTTGGTTATTTATTCACTTATTATTGTTAAATAACATCGGCATTATAATTTTTACTCTTTTGTAATTTCTCATCTAAATGTTTTTAGAGCACTGTTTGAAACAAATGCGATGGAATAGATTGTATTTTTGTAGCATTACTGGATTTTGTTGAGGTAATGAGCCCTCCTATTCTTAAAGCGACAACAGGAACAATTGTATTGCAATACCCCATCTTGACATTTACGAGACTGAAAATCAAGTGAGAATTGTGCTTATATGTTAAATTGTGATTATCGTTAAATCCACAGAAATTCATTAGAAAATAGAAAAAACACAGAAATACTGAAGTATATATGGTTTCATCGGAGTCACTCTTGTTAAGACTGGCTCGATGAAGCTTTTAATGCAAATATTGATATTCTGAGGTCGGTGAACCAAAAAAATTCGTATTAAATGTTGTTCGAGATGATCTTAAGCGAGGTACCACTGTAATACTTATAAAATCTCATTCAAATTACCTTAATGATTGACTGAATTAAAGCACATAATTATATGGTTAATAACAGCTATACATTCAAACTAAATGCTTCAAATCCAGGTGAATTTTATTTACACCAAATTCAGACCATAATATTCAATCGAATAGGTTACAAAATTATACACCGATCGACAAGAACATTTGGTCAAATGTGAGAACAGGTAAAAATTACAAGTATTGTCGAATAAATGAAATATATTTACAAATTCTTAATTGTAAATTTTGACGGATTTATTCACTGAATCTGGAAGCAAGGATCTTTATCCGAATGAAAATAAATGTGAATTAGGGATAGAAAAGAGGGGCAATTATATATGAAAAATATGTAATATAATTAAAACTTAAATTTTCATTTTTGAATCTATACCCATAAAAGGATTAAATCGTGCATTTGTTAGGCCATTCCCAAGTATTTAATTTTCGAAGTATAAAATACTTGAAACCTAGCAATATACTGAAAGAGAAAACAAATTGGTGATCAAAGTAGTGTTTTAAATAAATCTCTTTTATTTAAAAAAACATTCAACGATTCGAGTCGAATGCAATCATATTGATACGAATTTTTAAGCGTATATTGATAAACGATTTAAATATTTATTGCATATTCAACGAGCAGAAACTAATAATCAATTACGGGGTTCCTGAAATATCGATTTAAAAAATTAGCAAACTTTATACAAGTTGATGCAATCATAAACCTTAAGTCAGCATTAATTGCACCTTTTCTGTTTTTTTTAAATGATGAAAGCGGACGAACATTTAGTTTCATAAAATTCAATGATAGAGAATGAGTTGTTTAAAATGTTGGAATCTTGGTTTTAGTGATATTAAGATCCAAAAAAATCAATGTAGGGACCAATAATATAATTAGATATACTTGGAGTAATCAATTTCATGGATTCTTTGACATTTAAGGTGTAATTCTGGAATATTATCATTGATACTCTTCTGATAACATTAAAAAAATTAAATTTGAAAAAGATGAATGTTTTATTAACAATAAGATCGATTAAATCAACATGGTGGAAATTAAATGAATTTTAAAAATGTTATCATTTTTGTGAAAAAACTTTTTAGATGATAATACTTAAAAAATCCAACCTTTTTTAGTCGATTTTGATTTTGGTGGTTGATCTGATATGTGTGCATCAACTTTATGAATGGATTTTTTGGTAACATTTCCATATGTACGTCTCATTCGAAAATTAATCTAATTGATGAAACAGATGCGCGATGATTAATCTATTAATCTGATGGAAAATTTATTAATTTTTTGAATAATGACTTATTCAAGCGTATTACATCAATTTTATTATGAATTTTTAAAATCGGATTAAACAACGGCATCATTAAAGACAATTGAATCGATATGTTAAACCGTGTGTAGCCAACTGGCGCGATTAACTTTAATTATTAACGGCAACATTTCTTAAAAATTTCCCTATCTCTCACCACTCGCTGATATCGTATGAGTGAAAAGCTTTCATGCAATTAGAGTTAACTTTTTGTAGATGTCATGGTTTGAAAATATCTCACAGAATGGGGAGCTTTTGCCTTTTGCTCAGAATGAAAATATATTTAAGTAGAACTAAAACTATTGGCACTTTTTTCATATTGTGTTATCTGATTTAAGAAACACTAAATGATGCTAACTAATTAATGTTGGAACCATAGTAATATTGGGGGTAGGAGCGTGGTCACACCTTTTTACATTGTTAGAGTAGATTTATTTAAAATATAGAAACATTTCAATCAGAAAGAGTTCGAGCATGAACAGGAATAAAAGACAGAATTTAACAAGCCATTGTATACCTAAATTTGAGGATAAAACATAAAAGATAATAATCTATATACGACCGATTAAAATTAAACGTTGAAATTCTGTTCACTACCCATGACTAAAGTTCGAATGGTAGTGATTATTCACTAGTTAAAAAAACAAAAGGAAAATGATAAAATTTCGGAGATGACATTATCCGAATCCATTTTTCGAATGATGCATCTATCTTTGAAATTGTGACCATTTAGAAGCTTAATGAGGCTTCATGATTGCAATCATTTTCAGATTCCAGAATATTCATTATTTTAAAGATCAGTTATCGGTGGCTTCTATTTCGAAATCAATATTAACCTATTATAAATTCAATTCATACAATAAATGCTTCGAACCACTCAAAAATGATAGATAAGCGCGCTTGCGTGCTTGATAAAACGATCAATAATGTTACACTCATACACTATCTTCTGACAATTTTTTTACACACGACAACCATAATTTGGAAGAATGGGCAGTTCAAAACAGCTTGTTCTTGCCATAATTATAATTTTCATACGAATAAATTGAATATTTTATCGGTGTTGAAATTTAAAATGCACTAATTGCAAGGATTTATTAATTTTTAAATGTAATAAATTAACTGAAACAAGATATAAATATTGATTCCCTCGCAATGTCCTCTTCATTCATGTATTGCGGAAAAAATTATTCAAAATGTATTTATCGTTGTAATTAGTGCATTTTTAAATGCAAAATAAGGGTGTCGTCTGACCTGGTGAAAAAATTTTAATCCATTCATTAAATATAAAACTGGATAAATAATCTGTGAATGAGGTGAAGATTTTTTAAAACGATCTGTTAAAGAATAAGACACTGAAATGTATATCTCACCCACTAATAACGGATATTAAATGATACCGATTTTGTGGAGCTAGTTTGTTAGGTATTTTTGGTATTTCTTTTTACGAATTTTCTGCAATGTTAAAATAATTATTTAAATATAGTCTTAGCTTTTCATGAAATATTTGATAACAATCAACTTTTTAGAAATTGTCGGAGGTTATATCAATTCAGATATTAAGAGGAATTATGCATTATATATACACCATTTTAATGATTTAATCGATGCCCTACAATTTTTACCTGATGTATATCTAGTTTAGTGTTATCGATTGAAATTATAATTCATATTTAACCTTTTTTTGATACGAATGTAAGATGATAAAACAGGATTAAAATATTCAAAATGAGAAATCAAGTTTAATTAACAACAATTTTTAGCAGTTGTCAAAATCTGAATAACTGTCCAAGAACAAATTTATATCTGTAATATTTCGGAGTAAATTTTGACTGATCACTTCAATTTTTAAAAAATATTAATTCTAAAAATCGGGATTTCTTGGTAAGTTGAGTAATACTGTTGTCACAATATAATTTTTCAAATCTCAAAAATTGAATTAAAATTTGATATGGATTTTTGCGATGAATTCGAAGATAAAATAAGTCGATTCTAAAACTTGTGACCAATGTGATTCGAGATACGAACTCAACAAAGAGCTTTGGCCACATATATTGAAGGTACTACCATAAACATTTACGATAAATAATATAAGAAAATACTGGATACGTCTTAAAGGGAACTCCTCACATACAAATTACTAATGCTCCTTCGTAACTTTGATTCTAATCCATTTCATGTATTCTTGTATAAATTAATAACATTTTGGTAAATCTCAAAGTAAACGTCTGATTAACCATCGTTTGGCCTGTTACAACACAATAAAGATAAAGTGTGAAACAGTACTCAAGGTGCCATGTTTATTCATGTCCAAAATATTATATGCTAAATTTTATTTGCTTAAAATTCATCAAAACTCAAAACAAATTTCATATATTTTGACAACATTTTCATTCCATTAACGATGGTGACGAGATAGTCGAAGCAATATAACTACCAAATTATTATACGTTTTGTAAATTTTCTCAGTGTTAAAAAAATTTTTGTGAGACGTCACTCATTACGGTCATTTCATCCTCTCAGTATTAGAGAGTGCTTTTTAATATTAGAGATAGTTATTCCTAATTTTTTATGTCGTTATCACCGAATGAAATACATAAATCTGATGTAACAGCTTCCATGTAGGTTGGTATTAAATATTATCTAAAATATAATATTTGACAAAACGATCATCCTCATGTCTTGGATAAAAAATCAAGAATATGTAGATAGGAAAACTTGAATAATATCATCTTGAAATTACTGTTTATTACAATTCAGGTCATTGGTGAATAACTGTCGTAACTAACAGACATGACTGAGTTAAATTATATGTATTCAAAATATGTTTATTTTTAATTTTGACAAGGAATATTTTAATGGTGTTTTGGAATGCTTCAATCATTAACACATTTTATTTGTTATTATTGTTTTAGAACGTATTTTTAATCACTTTTTCATTCGTATTCCTTCACTTCTATGTCAATAAAATGTTAAAAGTTATTTTTAAAAAATACTGCTTAAATTTTGTATGCTTTTGCTGTGATGGATCTCTAGGACTCACTTTAAGAAACTGCAGAATGAGTTCCAATGGTTGACTTTGGTCTACATCTTATAAAGCTATTCTTTTTCAAATATTAACATTAAATTATACCATCAAAATAAATGCCTATTTTGAAATATTATTAACAAAATTAATATAATTTTAGATTTTTTTGTGGTAAATACTTTAGCACCCGGGATGTCGACAGTTAGACTATGTAGTAGGAAACTATTTTGGCTTGCAGTATGTATTTTGAAAAGGAAGACGATTACGTGCAGCACCTTTTAAAATGGCCTGGTTTGTCACTTCAGTTATCATTTGATAATGATGAATATTGTGTATACAAACCAATAAATATAATATTGGTAGGTTTTTCCAATTCAGTGACTGAGATAATTTGATATCATTGATAGTTTGACGCTTAGTGTGTTTTAGAATCAGTTTGTTTAGACAAATGTACCCTATCACATTTTCTGTCATTGTTTTGAGACTCTCATGACAACCTGGAAGTTTATATCTGATAAAAAGCATCTCTACTTATTCTCGCTTATCTTCAAACAACAAAATATTTGTTCATGAAAATATGTGCACCCAAATATAGAGAACATTTTCTCTGAAAGTATATTTATATATGTTAATTCTTCACAAGATGAAGATTTGAAAATTTTATTACTATCATGTCATGAATAACTTCTTTTCTTGAGTGAATTTACTGAAAATCAATCACACAAACTAAAGCCATCAGGTGACTTCTCAATATCAGCAGAGATTTAGTAAGATAGAATTCAATCTTGGTTCAGATTTCTTCATATTCTGAACTATTCTAATGACTGATGATGTCTTACAAAATCTGCAGCTTATTTATTAACTTTGAAAATAACACAATCAAGCATTCTCTGCTTTAATCCTTAAGACTGTGTTCCCCGACAAGTCACTTTTTCACGCAATTCAGATTTCACTCAGGCAGGTCCAGGAAAAGTGGTTATAGGTTAAGTAATTCTATCTGATTAAGAAACGCTCTTTAATTCCACAGAAATCGATGGTTTATAACAAGATATCTTTGTTATATGTACTCACCTTACTTCATGTGCCAAATTTCACAAACAAAAATCTTTGCACGAACTCTTAAGTTTTTCTCTGGGTTGATCACCGATTCAATCGACTTCACTAAAGTCCTTCCTGCGAAGGAAATTCTTCTAAAATTCTTTCTCATATCATTATATAATGCGCTTGTAAACTATTCTGATAAATAAACGATACATCTGACAAAGGTTTGCTCTTATTCGCAAGTTTGCAGGTCATCATTAAACTTACGTTTCGCGATTATCAAGTGTCGATAGATTTATATTTAATGATTGTTGTTTCTTCAACTCAAGCTCTATAAATATTGTATTTTTTGGTAAATATTGTATTTTTTGGATTTATTTTGAAATTCTTCAGCCAATTTCTTGTTTGGTTTCGTGGTGTTTTTCAGATTGTATTCAGAAATACAAGCATCGATTCATTACATAGGTTAAAAACTGCCTTATTCCCGGTTTTACAAAAGAAATACTTGTTTATCAAATCTTCAACAGATAAACCTCATTCACCAACGATTTTATGCCCAGTTGGTTACTTGGTTTCCTCAAAGAAACGTATTTACAGAATTTATTCTTTCAAATTCAAAATTGAAATGACCAGTATAATCGGTAAAACCTACGTCTTCATATTGCATATATATTGATGCCAGCATATAATTTTAAAATACGACAAAACGAATCTTCTATCGTAGAAGGTCATGAGACATGGATGAAAGCAAGTTTTATGGCAGTCTGTGTTAACTCAATGTAGTCTAAAAGGCCATCCCACCTTGTGCCTATGCTAACCAAAAAAATGCCGAAATAGAAAATATGGTTGAAATATATTTAAATACTCTAAAATTTACGGTTAAAATGCTGGATTTGTAAAATATGATATATATTTTGTTTTTTTTGGAAGAATTTACAAAATACCATTTCTGAAAATTTGTCATATTTTTGAATTACCTAATGGTCTTCATCGTTTTGCTTCTTCACTCTATGTCTTTATCTTAGTTTCTTAAAGAATTCGCCTATATTTTATTTTTTCTGTCTGTCCTATTTTCCATTTTGTATAGATATTCGTCGAACAATTACGTCTGTCGTGTTTGTTTTCCATTTTATACTTGAAATATGATTTCATACTTATATCAATTAAATGATTTATTATTTATTTTTAATAATTCAAGACATTTATGGAAAGAAGGAACACAAGAATAGCTAAAACGTTCGTCTTGAGAAAAATAAAAAAAGAGGAAGAGTGAACAACCACCTGGATCGTTAAGAACGTCACACTCGAACTTAGTACAAACCAATGAACCACTTAGTGTCATTCTAGGAATGAACCACAAAATGTCATGGATATATGCGATCTGGAAATGTAAATTTTTAAAATCAAAATAATGTGGTATTCTTTCAAATTTCATTGTGCTGGTGTTTAACAAAACTAAACTACGAATTTGGCTAATTAACCCAAGCAACACGTTGACCTTTTGAAAACACCGTATTTTGTCTTGTGGGCCCATCGCAGAATGGTGTCTAATAGGGAGACTACTCCCTTATTTTAAAGCAACATGTTATCAAAAAGATATTCCCACCTGTCGTTAACGGGATGGAAAATCGGTATTGATTACAAGATTATTCAAAAACGTCAGATTTTTCAAGTGATCGAGAAGACCAATGATAAGATGCCAAGACGAAAATGGATTCACATGTCAAAACGTTGAAATAATTGGTTAGGCAAGATAAATGAGGTCCAGACAAGAGGGTTCCTCTAAATATACATTCATAAAGTAAGACTCACTCCGAGAAAGACTGGTGATAGATGTGGAAACGATCAGGATGTAACATATGATTTGTACATCTCGGGTTAAATTTTTCATGAGTAAACTTTCTATTGATGATTTTCTATAGATAATCCTGAATGTTGTGCACGCCTAAAAGATATAAAACGTAATTTGTATCAATTAATGAATAGAAATATACAATAATTTATGATATTTGGATCATATTTCAAATGATTCTAATGGATAGACGAAGATTCTATGACGATTTACGTTGATACAACGACAGCTTATAAGCATTTACAATCTGAGATCGATCAGTTAATTTTACGATTCCAGGGTAGAATTATTTTATTTTCGTTAGTAATCCAAAACTAGATTATATCCTTCAGATAAACATGTTCGGAGAACTAAAACTAAATTTTATGAACTCACCTTTTAGGTAGTCTTTAAAGGATACAATACCTGTAATTAATTTCGATTGAATTTGTTTTTGAAACCTTCGCATGTTTATTGGCGACTTAAATTTATTTTTGATTAGAAATGAACATGATTATCGTGTAAAATGATTTGACTATAAAATTATGGAGATGATACATCTTTAAAAGATTTGTTCGATTCACATTAAGAATGGATAATAGAATCTCAGTTATTGCTTCAGAAATCTAAGTTACTTTTTGGTGTTCTGATCAAATTATTTATATTATTAAGGGAAAATTTAAATTCATTTTCAGACAAATTTTTAACTGATTAGCAGCTGCTGATGAAACTGCAAAACTCTCGAGAAGCACGATTACCTATTGATTCAATTGGTTGAAACATTCAAAATAATTTTATTCAAACTCGCCAAAGCACAACATGTATCTATAGTCTCTGGATAAACTTACCTGTGCAACATCCTAGTTTTGAAAATTTATTACATGGAGATATGTGTAATCAACAAAATTTTTGTGTTGATTTTATTCTGATCTCAACTTTCAAAAGCCATTGAAGCTGTGAATATACGTGAATTAATATTAAAAACAGAAAATATCGTGAAATTTGAGTGGGTTGGCTGAGCATGGTATTAAAAGAAGCTGAACAGAATATTCAAATTCTGGAGCTGTGTAATGCTTTTCAAACTTAAAAGGAAACACGCCTCTTAAATAGAGACTCTAATATATTCTGGTACCATCCCTATTTGAAATATTGAAATATGCTAAAGGTGCGAATCGACTAATCAGGTCCAAAGATAGGTAAATCAAACAAACATACTAGAAGATGCACGATTTGGGTTTAAGTCAAATTTCGGAGTAATTTTTTAGAGGTGCTAACATATACCTCATATTTTATCCTTTGAAAGAGAGAAAAATCCATCTATATAGAAAAAAATATCTTATAGTGTATATTCAATCATTTCTACTAACAAAAACTAAAATATTCAAGTCTGGCTGGGATAATTCTGCAGATAATGGAATTTTCGTATATTTGTTCAGAATTTATCCTTAAAAGATTTATCGCTCAAGGATCCTGATCTGTAAACCTGAGGAGATTTCTCACAACAGAAATACAGATCTATGATTTATAATTATCAAACTGTATGATGATTGACTTAACTTCGATTCAAAAGATTAACCAAAATATTTGAAATGAAGTCTCTACATGTAGTGGAAATCAAGATAATCAGCCATCATGTAATTTGTTTTATTACAATATTCATTAAAATATTTTTTAAAGAATAACCCCGGTTTTTAAGGACATACAGAATGACTGATAAGGGCGTTGGTCTTGTATTGTCTCTCATTATTTCTATCAACTTAATCTCATGATTATTTCAAATTGTAACTCATACATTTAAATAGTCTTTCAAATCGTTAAATCTCTACGATTAACCATTCAATCCAAATGAATTTTATTCCAAAGTATCACTAATTTACCATCAATAATGATATTACTTATTTATTAATTTGGGTTGGATTGGATTGGTGGGTTTTCAAACGTCGGAATATATGAGGATACGATTAATTACTATTTATTACCACTCCTAAATCTAAATAAACCATGCTTGGGATTTACATCATTTATTCAAAATATACTGTTTTCCAAATCAGTTCAAAAGCATAATAAGTTTCTCATGAATTAACAATTTTATATGATCATTATTGATTCTTTAACAGTTCTTTTTTAAATACTATTTCAGGGTTCTGACAATCGCAAACTACACTCACAGCCAACAAAAGGCGAAGATTAACCTTATTTTGATCAAACTATGGTTGTTTAATCCCATTTTACTTGATCATAAAAGCATTATCATCTTCCATCGGTACATGCATCAATATCTGGCCTATTTGCTAAATTGGTATTTAGGCTTGTTTCTCTCATCTTTATCTTCATATAAATTGAATACATATCATCGGCTATCCTCGTTAAAATCAATTATAAAAGCAAAAATTTTTACCTCTTTCAAAGCACACCCTGACAAATTTAAGGGATGGGATATAACCAATATTATATTAAATCAGGTTTGGATCAAACAAATACCTGGACGAAATATGTAGCAATTTAATGGATATAATGCTTAAATTCAATATATTATTAGTTGCCAAAGCTATGATTGATAGTTCTTAAAATTTTTAATTGATTGAAATAAATCATCACTTGTCAGAATAAACATTTAAAATTTAGGATAGTTTCAAAGATATAGCAAATAAGTTATGTACAAATTTCTTTTTTTAACTTTAAACAGGCAAAACGCTAAAGAGTATATTTTTGAGGTAATTTACTTATGACAAACTGTATTTTTAAGATTTAACTTACGCTAGATAGTCCCACTCAGGAATAAATTTTGATACTTATTCTTTAATCATTCTTTTGAATTATCTTTAGTACATTTTTAAACGTTTTCCGTTTTTGATTCATTTACACCAATTTTTAGTGGTTTTTTACGTTAAATCACTCATAAATCCTTGAATTTCATCTAAAATCATTTGAGTGTCAATCGTAATATGAGTTGATGAATAAATTCAGCTGATACTTTTATGTTAATATTACTTAATTTCTGGATCTATAAATTTCAAATCATAAAATATTTTGAGTTCTGAATCATGAAAATACTGTACGAATTAAATTTGTCAAACTATTCTATTGTTTCGTGCACGGTTTACCCGATCGATATGACAGAAATTGCTTTCACGTTGATTATAGTAAGGAATTTATGGGTTATTCTAAAATAAAATCGTTAATTTAAGTAAAAATATTAAAATTATAGAAAATTTCTTTTAATGCAAATATGATGTTAACTTTGCACCCTAACTCTAAAAAATAGGTTTGTCAACAACAACTCTTAAGGGGAGGTGAAAATAAAAAGATGTTTATTGAGATTAGTTTATCAGATAAAATTTTAACTCATCCATATTTTGGTGTCTTAATTCGTATAGCAACGTGTTCCATTTTAAAAAATCATGCTGAAGAAATTTGAAGAATCAACTTTCGTAATGAAAAGTTGATAATACTTTATGATTTACCAAATAGTCATTTTGTATCCAACAACTTAGGAAATGTGATTCAACTTTCTGAATACAATATATTACTACAGATAAATATGAAACACGTCTAGTTCTTTGATATTTTTTAGATAAAAAAAGTAATAAATACCTTTTGGTGATTTCTGAAGAACAAACTATTTAATTAATATCAAAAATGGAAATATGAATGAAAAATCATCAGATTAATCGGATAAACAATTTTGTAAATTTCGAGATTTATCACAGAAATACTATTATTGGAGTGATATTTTGGGAAGCTTCATCCGGCAGAATTAATTTGCAAAATTTATAGATAGAAGAATCGTCTTGAGGTTATGAAAAAGTTCGATTATATTCATTTAAATATCCAACATCAAAAGACGTTAATAATCTTGCAGATTTTCTATTCTTAAATTGCGGTCCGTGAAGTATTCATATCCAACTTATATGAGTTAGTTTGATAAATATTTGCATTTACAAGGAGTTGGATACATCATATCATGCCATATCATGGCTTATGGTTTACATGATTCAAACAAATTGAATTGTGAAACCCAATTTTTTCAGGTCTAGCCTAAAAAAATAAATAAACTAATATTCTCAAATGAAAATTAAATATGGTTGGAATATACGAAAAGTATGGATTGGTATAAGAAGTGAAGGAATCGTTAGACAAGACTACTTCTTTCAGGTGTATGCATTACAAGTATTCAAAAGAGTTATTTGATATCAGAGAAACCCTTTTAGGTTATGAGATTAAATCTATCTTCGCAGAATTTTAAATATACCTGTTTTTCTGTAGTTTTAATCACTTTTAGATCATTAAGAATCGGCAAAGTGAAAAATATTATGACCCGAATATTTCCACAGCGAAATATGCTCAAAATCTGTGGGATTAAGTGAACGATGGTCATATGAATAGTCAAAATCCGTCAGGTGTTTCATATATTTTTGTGATTATTCTCTTTTTTACAGGACAACAAAATGTGGGAGTATTTAATTATTTGCGCGGCTTCTTCAATTTTTTACACAATCCCTGATCTCAACCAAAAACTTTTTCAGTCAAATAATTTTACATTTTTGTAAAATATCAAAACTTGATGATAAATTCATTTAAAAACCAGCATGAAATTATAGTAGCTGACATTTATAATGTTCATTTAAGCAATGGCTTGTTGTATGCGTTCTAACAACCCTCTTGTCAATCATTGAATCGACTACATGTTTGAAAATTCTTTACTTGGCTGAAAGGACGGTTTTATATGTTAAAAACGGGTATAATTGTTGTATCTAGTTTGATATTCATCAATTTCGTGAACTTCTATTTTAATATTTTGACATTTAGTATTCTTATAAATGATTGTGATTATTCCTGACATCTTTATAATTTTTACATCATCTATAACTTTGTTTTAGTAATTATACTGCATATTTTGATGGTAGTTCACGTTCCCGCACTTTCAACTATATCAAATATGTTTCAGGATATTTGGTGCAAAATCCAGTACAATTTTACCATTGTCATATTTTACAAAATCTGATAAAAATAAATCTAAAAAGACTCAATTATTGTTGAAAAACACTATTTGATATATATATTAGGGTATCTTAAGAAATTCGAGAGGATGTGGACGACTGGAAAGCTGAAACAATCAATTCTCTCTGAGCATCAAAACTATAGAAAATGGCATCAACTTAAATTATATAATTTAAAATCACGGGGTTGAATGGTTACATATTACAAAATTTCGCTGAAAACGAATCAAGATTATTCAAACATTATTGGACTACCTCATCCCCCAACCGAGCATAATTATGCTCCAAATTCCGAATTAGTATTAAAAGCAAAAAAGCCAGTCCAAAATTAGATATTTAGTTCTAAATTCTTCAAAAAATACTCGATCCATAATTGCGTGTTCTACTTTTAAAGTTATTACCTATATTACTGTATAATTCCAAAATATTCACCGCCGCAAAGAAAAATTGAATATACACGAAGAAGGAATAATTTTTCCTGAATTGTTCCTCCGACAGCTCAAGATCTGATCAACCTTGATGAATTTCACGCTGCGATCCATTTTGAAAGGCGTGTAGCCATTGATATTCATGAAAGAGCTGGAAATAGATTCATTATGTCTTTACCATCATAAAACTCTTTATCTGTACTTCCAGCTTCAAACCCCATTTATTTCGGTGGTACTTTCAAAACCGTTCATTCCATTTTTTATCAAATATTTCGAATACATAGGGTATATTTGAATACGTATATTCCCTTGATATGTATATTTATTGAAACAAAACTGAGGATCTATATTATTTGATAGGAACAAAGATTTGAGAGCTTACGACGCTAATTGCTACAATAGCACTTTGAGATTCTGAAAAGCAACTCTAAATGCATTTCAACGAGTCTACTCCAGCATCTATTTAACCTGTTGTTTTTTCCACTTCTTTCAATGTATACGGAGATCGATTCAACGAAACAGAATATTAGTGCATTGTAATAATTAAGATAATTTCATAAATCAACTCGAGTTGTTCGGCGAATTAGGTTTTTGTCCTACTTACGAAGTGATCAGATGATTTGAATTCATGGATGTTTTAAGAGAAGAAGGTTCGTACGAAATTTTTAGAGAATAATATATTGTGAGGATTCGCTGACAGGGCTTATCACAAGACAAGAAAGAATACAACAAGGTTCGATATTTCCTTGTGGAATCAGATAGACACGATAATAGATCATCTTCAATACAGAAATATTCATATTGTAGGGTGGTACCGGGCTTTTATTAAATTGTTTCATCCAATCATCCCAATATTTTCAGTTTGTCATTACTCAAAAAACAAAAATTTCGGAACCAGAATATAATAGACTTAGTTATTTAAACATTTCCCATCTATCATGGCAAATGTGATTGGAAAAGATCTCTTCGAAATTAAAAGCCATATTTGAAAACTACGATCAGCTTCCTCCATTAGAATTTCTCAATCATATTTTATAACTAGAATAATTTATGCATATTGTTTGTTTGGCAAAAAATGATAATTATGGAATATTAGGTACCATTCGTAAGGTGCATTAGGTTTAAACATAAGTCATAAAAGATCATGAAATACCTGGGTAATAAATCAAGAAATACGAATTTTTGTCAATACAAATAGATAAGTAGATGTGTTGATTATAATCCAAATTGAGAGTAATGATGCATATGAACAATGATTAGAAAAACGAATTTCATAAAAATTTTCACATGGAATAAGATGAAAAAAATGTATAATACAATAATTTCATCACACATAAGATATTGCAACCTCAAGACAATTACCTTTAGTTTTTCTTTCCAATTCAGGAGGAGATTTAAGCCTGTTTTAATGTGTTGCTGGATGAACTTTACGACCACATTGTTTGTGCAGTTGTCCACGTATAGCTGTCTCCTTTATGGCCAAACCATATAAGTATATCCTTCCACCCGTCGGTTGTTAGTATAGTGCTAGATTCCAGTTTGTAAAACGATAACCACTTAATTTCCCTGTAGTCTTAAGCTGCGAAACCGAGCAGGAATTCCATTGCTGGAAGGAATAAGTCGATATCATCATGTTTTAATTCGTCACTACAATTTAGAGTTCCGAATCATCAGGCTTCAAGAGATGTTGGATTTGTTTATAAAAAAATGTCTAATCTTTTATTGATATACCGTGGAAAATTTGAATTATATTCATAAAAAATATAAGCAGGTTTTGAATGATTTATGTAGTAAAGGATTTAACTCGAAAAATATTTATGCATATTCGAAGAAAAAAATCTTAGTCGAATCATTTATCGCAAGTCAAACTCGTCGAATAATTTTTTTGCAAAAAGTAGATGCACATCCAGCTTTCTATCAATGTTATTTGAATATTATAACATGGTTGATAATTACTGCTTTTAGGATGCCAATCAATTACTTAAAAAATTCACTTCGTTTTTTATTGAGGTGGGTTTAAAAATGTTGATTATTGGCTTGGTTTTAAACAAAGGCTTTTATTACATTCCATGTACATTTAGGTTAGAACGTTGAAATGAGAATACATTTATAACCGTTTTTAATATAAAAACGCAGACTAATACGTAATCGGGGTCATAAACCCATCTTTCATTTTGAATCACGTGAATTTAGGTTTCAAAAATACAAAGTCAAAAATAATTCTTTGGGGCTAATAACTAATGCTTTAAACACTTTAAAAGAAAGTTAAATTGTAATTATTGAAAAAGTGAAAAAGCCCTGGAGGTGATGATTATTCTAATTCCTTTTGAATTTTTTGAAAGATTGCCAATACATAAGAAATAATCGGCTAGTAATAACATTTAATCCATAGGAAAATAAAACTGGTGAAAGTTCACTAAACGTATGTATTTCGATCTTAATATGCTTAAACGAATTGGATTAAGATGAAATTTTAAATAGGTTGAGCATTCAAATAGCTACATATCATAGTTGGTTCAGTTAAAATTTATTACCTACTCTCCATTTAACTAGCCAGATAAATGGATTAGTGTTTCCATCATAACAAATCATGTTTAAACATTGAGAGAAACAACGTAAATTCATAATCCCATATTTTAGACTATGAAGCAATTAATTAATTCGACACCATAGCCTTTACTCTTTAATGTTTTTATTCTTAATGATTCATCAAAATCAACCAAGAATAATCTAATGGATCCAAGGAAATACAGGTTACTCAGTTCCATCTACTAGAAGAAGTGAGGCAGATTAAAATTTTGTTTACCCATCTTGATCATAAATTATCTTAGGGTTTAGAAAATTGGCCATATAAGCAAATTTTTGGATAAAATAAACTTTTAAACTCAAAGGTTTCATAAAATACAAATTCAACAAAAATTGATCATTCCCTTTATAAATTCTATCGATTTAAGATAGTCGGATCTGAATATCTGGGTAAATCACCACAATCTGGAGACTAATTTCAGAATGCGAAAGTGACTTGATTTCTAATGACGAAAATATTCATGTTCTTTCACTCTAAAAACAAATAATTACAAACCTTTTATTAACACTGAATAAAGGGCTTGATAATTTGTTTGCGTTGGCAATGATGGTTCAAGAGCCGTCCATCAACGAGACTTTACGAATTATAATATATAACATGATCGTATCAGTATTACTTCATGAATAAAGACGGCTAAAGTACAGGATAGTGCACCATCTTCGGTAGTTATCGCAAAATTTCGTTTTCCCATAAAAGTACCTCAATATTCATAATTGCTCAAGTAGATGGATTTAAGTATGTTATGGTTGCTTTTGCCTGTTTGGTTTATTTTTACCAAACTATACCATCGTTTTTATTCGCTTTAAATTCTGGATAGGCTTAAAAATCTATGATCATGGTACGTTGATTTTTAAGTTTTTTTCGTTTCTTTTATATTTTTTAGTTATTATGATTAATTTAATAAGTTTTTCTATCATTTATTTTAGAATCAGCGCACGATCGATTTATTAACAGCACATCTGAATTAATGTGTAATGCAAGCCTGACAGAACTCAGAATTAAAGATTTAGCCTACTATAAATTCAACATAAGTGGCTTAATTGAATTTTTGCATACTCGTCTTTTGATTCCAAAGTTTCCTCTTTGCTGTAACCAAATAATGAAGTTTGCGATACGAAAATCGCTTATCGATGGGCACGCATTTAAATGCTTGGTATGCAGAAAGTTTTCCTCCATTTGAAAGGGCACGTTCTTTGAAAAATCAAAACTCAGCTTGTACCAAATAATTATATTACCTGCACACTGCTACGAAGGCATTCATTCTCAACGTTTTCTTATAAAGCATTTAGAAATAGGACACCGTCAGACAGTCGTCGACTGGAAAAGTTTTGCTCGATACATTTTTATAACTAACGTCTTAAATCATTCCTCTCAAATCAGCCGCCCTGGTATTGTTGTCCAGGTTGATGAGTCACTGTTATGTAAGGGAAAATATGGTGTTGGACGCATATTAACAAATCTTGATCTCTGGATTGTTGGAGGCATTGATGATACTGGTGCAGTGTTCATGGAGCTGACGGTCATTCGAAACAGGGATGCTCTCAAAGAAATAATAAGAAGAAACGTCGCTCCTGGATAAATAATAGTTACAGATGGGTGGGGAGGCTACATTGGCTTAGAAAATGAATATGTTCGTGAATTGGTTATTGACGAGTACGAGTTTGTAAACTCTGATGGTTACCACAGCCAAAGAATCGAGACCACATGGGGAACGTACAAGATGTTTTTAGTAGAAATACAAATAAGAAAAGAGAACTGATGTTCTCTTATCTTTGTGAACACGTATTCAGGAAAAAATTTCCTAAAGATAAACTTGCAGAGGCTTTACTCGTGGCTTCATTAATCTATCCTCTCCACTCATAAATATATGTTGTATATAATTACATTAATTGTTGCAATATCTTAGACTTACTCTTTAGGTATCTATGCTAAATGTATGATAAATTGTGGCATACTATTCCCATACACTTTTGTTAAAGATTTTTATTCTAAATATAAATTATGAACTATAAGATACGTCAACAAGCTTTACCTCTATAATTGCAATTATAGAATGAGTTTATAACTTGCTGATGTAATATTTATCTATAATACATGATTATTAAATGAAATTTTGTCAATTTCCTGCAAAATTTTAATTGAAAC
>JWZT01000570.1:188036-198180 GCA_000827895.1 Thelohanellus kitauei
GCCGCACCTCGTAGACGAAATCAATTGCAAAGTCGACAAAATCATTTGCAAGGCACTGTAATAATCATATTGTCTTTCTGTTGTCAAAGATGTTAATAGTGTTTCACGCGAAGACGAACTGAAAATTCCTTTAATATAGAGTTCATGCGAAGCCTTGTATTTTTACATTCGATGTGATTACTGTTGGAAGTTTCCATGATTTTATATATCATGTATGAAGTGATAAAAATTCTCTCGATCTTTGAAAAAAGCGATAATTTTCGATTTAGCTATCTCAGAAAAAATGTGCTGGGAACTGTGAGAAATATGGTTATATTCTATTATCTGAAAAACTGTAGCATCAGGAACGACTCGTTGAAGTAATTTATTATACTACAGAAAAGCTGAAAACTTTTAAAAATATTTCATGAGTTTAAATCCAATGATTTTCATGGCATATGTGAGTGAAACAATAAATTTATTAACGAAATTAACAATCTCTCCGCGAAGAGCGTTTCATTGTCAAAACTTAGCTTATGTGATCAAAAATTCAACTTTTGGATCTTCTAACTGACATCAAATATTTGTCAGCGAAAAGAGGGTTTGCAGGTTCAGGAAAAGGCCACGCCTCACTGAACCTCAGAGGACTAATGTTGAATTTTCAAATATTTCAATTGTTTGTTTCATCTATCTGTTTGTGCTTCTATTTTGTTAAGATAATTCGTTTCTTTGTTTTCATGGTCATAACCATAACGTTGATATTATTTAGTGGCAACGTTCGTTTTTTTCATTTATCCTTCAAATAACTTGAAAACATAACTCAAACTAGTGGCTATTTGTGCGATTAGTTTTTGAGTTGGGCCCATAGTTACAAATAATGGCTTTATTAAGTTTCAGAAGTCATCATTTTTCACACATCCTATTTAACAGGAAATTTTATCTGGTGTGAACCCATGAAAAACTGTATTCGATCGACGTTTACCAAATATTTTATTTACAAAAGATATTTTAGACAACAACTTGATAAAGAATAAATTTTTCCTGGTTTTGATAAATTTCAGATTTGTCCCACGAATTGTACGGTTTAAAAATTTATTTTACATTACGAGAAGGAGTAAAAATGATATATTAAGGTAGGTTTAGTTTTATGAGATTCTGAGTTAAATTAAATATTTTTGCTTTTAAATTTGTTAGAAGAAAAAATTCGGAAAAATAAATAAGGACTACTGTTTAGTTTATTTAATTTCGTTGTTTAAGGACCTTTCAATAATAGGTTTTCTCATGTGGGTTCTAACCATTTTAATCTTTTTGCGTTATGCTTGCTAGCCCATCTTTTCTGGTGTTGAATAGCTAGGGTCCATTTTCTAGTCTATTGGTCTACATAACCCTTCCAATTGAAAAAACTCCTCGATCGGATTTTAAAAGGTAGAGTAGGGTTGTAAATAAGTACTTGCTGGATCCTTCTGAGTAAAATAGTTAAAAATTGTGGTGTCCTGGTGTAATCTTATGCCCAAGACCACAGCACATCTAACATTTACTGGATCGTTTTGTTCGATGTGTAAAAAGAGTTTTCGATATATCCCAGAAATCTCTATGGTTAAAGGGTCGATTGTTTATTTTTTTGTACACTACAGTTTATCTGTTCATCGCGTAACAAACAATTATATTCTGAGATCGTCTGTTTGGTATAACCAGAAGCGCTGTATTGCCCGTTCAGAGATCAAGCGTTTTTTTCGATTTCACGAAATGATAACAAATTAAGACTGTTATGATTAGTACCAACATGCGTACCCTTAGGTTAGAAGGCCATTAAACAACGAAATTAAGAAAACTAAAAGTATTTTTATGTTTTTCCTAAATTTTTCTTCTAACAAATTGAATTGCAAAAATACCAATTAGAACTGAAACCTCTGTTTTCTGTTTTAAACATTGGTACTAAAATTAAGGTTACAATCATCGATATCTTCGATGTTCGTTCTTATTTGGGTTTTAAAATGATAGGATGAATGTCAAAACATGCTACAATATACAAAAGTAATTCACCTATCCATCGATATACACGATACATTTTACGCTGTATGTTGTGATAATTTTTTTAGTTCGAGTCTGCGTATACTGAATAAATGCGCTTAACAAATTGATTTAATTGAAATCATTAACTTCAGGAAAGGAGCCATATACATATATTAACATTAAACATAAAGAAAGAAAAAATAGCCAGAAAACGCACGGAAGTTTTGTTTATTTAACTAAGTATTCATTTGATTCATATCGGAATTCAATTTCGTATTTTGAACTTAACTTTTGTTATCATATAGGTAAAATTACTTTCTTCGAAAGTGAGAGGTACCATTAGTCCAGATTTTATAGGCAAATTTGTCGAGAACAAAAACATTCACGTATGATATTTAAGATCTTTACATATAAGTTGGCCAAAGATAACAGATGATGATCGTGGATTTCATGATGAAAAAATTAGACCGATTAAAGACCCAGGCAGCATCTTATGTTGCGAAACACGAGGTTAAACGAAAAATCAAGAATAAATGTCGCCTTATTATTAAATTTGTTTTATTTGAGTGTATTTGTTAAATTTTGGTTTTTGCTTGTTCCAAACAGGTGTATTGTATGTCTTTTTTACTTCAGAAATAGATTGAAATTCAATATGTATGAAGTTGAATGGATATGGTGTATTTTTAAACTTTTCATTTAGTGAAAAACACGGTCTTGTTCTTAACACATCTTGACCTCGGTTTACACGGTTTTTATGAACCAATCTAACCTTTTTCTGTATATTTTGGGTTTAATTTAAACTGTTTCCGGTGGAACTAATCTACCATGTAAATGAGGAGGAGGTTAATCTCAGTAAATTAAAATCATGAATGAAACGCATTTTTAAATGAGAAAGAGTTATGATAATCGAAAAGTATTTTCTTATCTGAACCAATTACGTGTAAAGGTAATCCAAAAAATTACATGTTGAACTAGAATTTTCAACATCTGAATTAAAGAATATTTTGAAATATTTACTTATTTAAAAGATATAAATCACATTCATGAGATGAATCAAATTCCTAAATGGGTCAATCAGCATCAACTGATTTTAATTTTGAATGAAAAGATTATCCGGATTCTACCCAAAAAGAAATTATGACATAGTTCATCACCTTGTATTAAATGAAAATAATAAAAATTTGCAAAATCGGAATGTGGAATCACTCAATTAATTGTTTTCATGAAAAAATCAACTTGTGACAACGTACCTAATTCCAAGGATCAAATAAGACAAAAACTGTTTTGTTGCTGAGAATAAATTATGCATGTGGATGTAAGGATATGATGAATGATATTCTGATATTTCCGACCCTATAGTTCAGGTTTAAACGAAAATTCATTCCATATTCTCGGGTTAACTATGAAGAGGAAATCTGAGCTTTATCATCTAAAGAATTTGATGCTAAAACCCGACTTAGTTAAATAGATTCACAGTATCACTTTCCTACACATGATCGTTGATCTCAAATACCTATTTTTCATAGAATGTTCGTCTGGTGAATAGATTCTGGATTCAAAGTATTCGTTTTTTAAATATTTTATTTAGTAAATCTCAATTTTTAGCAATTCAACGGTTTTTAATATATCAAGAAGGTTATACTTTGGTTTTATTTACAGAATTAAATTTAGGATGTTGGAATGACATGGTAGAGATTGTACTAATTAGAAAATAATGCAAAAATTATGTATGATTTTTATATGCCTTATTTATGGATATACAATTCAAGTTTTTGTATATCTTTTCTGCACTATTAAGATGATTAATTTTGGAATTAACATTAAATTTAGTGGCTAATTCATAAAAATTATCTAATTATTTTGTAAATAGTTCGACCTTACATTCATAATCATCAATTATAATCATTTAAAACCTGCAATAAGTGTTTAAAAACATCAAAATAGTTCATAATGTTCGGAAAATTTAGAATTTTATCCGCACTGGCGGTTGTGTTGTTGGTATCCTGTATGAAAAATATGCTTAAGTTAAGGTACCATTATCAGTGTTTTTCTTTTCTTGAGAATCAAGTAAAATGATAAATTAAACATGCAGTAAGGACTCAAAATCCGTCAAACTAAAACACAATCTACGGGATTCTGATGCCAAATATGACTCTCCGTTTGCGAAAACTACTGAAAATAAAACTTATATAAATCCTCTGAAATCGTTGGAAAACATGAAGGTTAGTTTTTTATTCATCAAGAAAAAAGATATTCCTTGCTCTAAAGGAGGTAAAAACAAGTGTTCAGATGAAAAAATCTTATTTAAACAAGTAAAGTCTTCGAGCTCGGATTCTGAGCAATCTTCATTTGAATCAGGTAAAAATTGATACTTATAACATAGAAACTGAATCAGAATATTCAGAAATATTAAACGACGAATCACTCGATAAATTAGAAGAAAGTTTGTTAAAAAGCGCACAAGAAGGACAAAATGTGACAGAAAATCACTTAAACAACTCAATGACTGATATGAATGATCCACATGATATCCCATCTGGTCCAAAGGAGTAGGTGTTAAATTTAAAATAAGTAATGAATATGATTGGAGTGATAAACTTACACAAGAGATATCATTTGACTTCAATGATGTACATTATCATGGTTTCTTCATATCTTACGGTAACACATTTTTAATAACTCCAATTTAAATGAAATTTTTGATAAAATACTAATTACAAAATCGAAAGATATATTTCTTTGGTACATGTAGACATTAAAATTTTATAAAAATTATTGTTTTATAGCCGCCAATTTACAAGATAAATAAACATTCACCGGATCTGAATTTAAATTTTTATTCACTCAAAAATTATGATGTTTTTCATGCATTCTCTTATGCAAATTGTGATTGTTTTATAACATTTATAAAACTACATACTTTTTTTTTAATTTTGGTAAAGACTAATAGATAAAATTAATTCGTGGCTCTTGAGATCAAACGATGGTATCACGACGATTTCCATAAAAAATGAATTTCAAATAAATTCATATTTTAAAAATAAAAATTGAATAATCATGTCAAGGCTGATCGCTGGCTCCATTAATTTTAATCATATGTCAAATTGGACACACGTAATTAAACTAATATACATATTTTATTACACGCAACGAGATAATATCTCCCAGGGTATCAATGAACTGTTAAATTTTTTTATTTTTCTTCGCCTTATCATGATTCGTATAACTTCAGGCTTTTAATTTTAGACAACGTTTTCATTGAGATGGCATCATTTATTGTTTAAAGAACATGTATTATATACTTTGTTGATCTGACAATCTCATCTAGGGTTTAGTACCAAATAATATTCGGTTTTGGTGGCACAATATTTGTTTGTTACCATATCAATATCTGAGGAATACAACGATCTTTTTTAGAGTCAAGTTTGGGTCATTTAACAGGTGTTTGTGACAAGTTACATATGTTCTCACCCATAAAAGCTTATCCAAATGATTTATTAACTGCCAAAAATGTTTTGAGATTAAAACATATTTTTTTCATTAAATAAAGAGTACAGTTAAAAAAATCATTTTGAAATGGGGAGAATACAAAAAGAGTTTCGATCTAAATTTTAATGGTTTAATATCAATGAAAAATGCCTTAACAAATTTTGAAAGATTAAATATTTTAACAAAGCAAAATATACTGTAAAATATTGTTAGATACCAGCTCTTCCTCTCTTGATGTTTATATTCTCATTTGTAAATTTAAATAAATTCTATTTCTTGATAGATACTGCAATAATATCCTTAACCACAAAGAAAAAAATTGATTTTAGAGGCAGAATTGAGCACAAGTTCGAAATTAACATCTATCGGGCTATACAGAGAGCATTGAGATTTTCATTTATACAAAAACATGATTAAATTAGTTCGCCCAAACACCATCCTCGATTCTATTAAATTGTAATTACAGATTTTACATGTATACGTTCTCAATTTTGCATTCTTATTCAGATAAGTATACAACATTTCAAGAATCCTCGTTATTTGAACCGATGCTGCATAAAAACAATTATATGGGACAAAAAATAAGAATAGCGATAAATTTTTCACATGATTCTAAACAAATAGTTTTTATTTTGATGTGTATTTAATTTTCAAAAAGAATCTTGTAATGGGGCGGTTTAAAAACATATAAATTAAAGAACTTCCATAACATCGATTTTAGATAAAATCAGATCGACTGTTTAATATGGGGAAAATAATCAATAAATAATATTGAAATTTATATTTTAGTTTTTGCACCTTAAACAGTTTTGAAAACCTATATGATTTATTATTGATTCGATGTCATTTCCGCGATTTAAATCAAACTTTATAAAATCATGTTCGATTTCTTGATGAGTTTGACCGAGATTAAAACAATCACAATGGTCAAATGTCTATAAATACTAGAGTTCAGACCCTAAATTAGTTTGAATTGCCCGAAATTCTATAAATGAATTAAGATTGTGGATTTATTACGAAATTCATGATCGGTTCATCCACGTATTTCGATAAAAGTTACTCTTAAACAGTCATTAAAATAATGCAGTTTAGGATATTTCTTATCGATGTCATAAAGAGAAATTTGTTAAATTCAACTTCCGTCTGTCTTTATCTAGCAAGTCATATCCATAAAATCTATATTTGGACAACTTTTCTGCTCTGATAAACGATTTTCAAGCGTTTTGGATCACAAAGTCGTAGATTCTACTTAAAGAGTACAGAATAATTTGATAATTTAGACGGTAGGTATTCAATCAAAGTTGAACTCATTTAAAAAAGGCATGAATTGATATAAATTAATGATTTATCCGACTCCGGTTTGATCATATAAAGAACTACATGAATTTTGTGATAAATGAGCTGTTTGAATAGAATTTAATTTGAAATAACATGAAAAAAATTTAACTTCAAAATTTTAAAAATATTATCAAGTTTAAATTTCCTTTTAGTGTTTTGTTTGATTACTTAATCGATTTTAAGTGGTACGTTGATAAATACCATGTTTATTTTAATCATTATATTTAGATCCTCTGATGAGCTGTGACCATTTCGTGTACGAATTTTCCGAATGCGTCCATTTTACCGATGGTTTGATGGAGGACAAGTTTATTTTTTAATCTAAAGAAGCTTCAAATTTTGGATATACTACCTAATGAATGGCAAATATCCGATGAAGATCAACGTCCTTGATGTGGACGTCTTTGAAAATAATTTCTTAAAACCAAAAGAGGATGGCGAATACGATAAAGTTATAAAATCGAAAATGTAGATTAACGCCGTGGGAATGGATTACGTGTTCGGATATCATTTTTCGAATCAAGTGTATTCAATCATGATTGTTGACATGAGAATCAAGAAAGTTTATTTTGTAAGCGATGATCAAACCATTTATGACTCCGATAAAATTCTTTCAAAATTAAGGTAATTTTTTGATTTATTTAGTGTAATTGAGAAATCATTTATTTACAATATCTCAGTCACAACGCCATTTTCTCATCGATTCTTCGATAAACCAACAAGAATTAACAAAATTGGGCCTTCTTTTGAAACTTTGATGGTATATTTAACAATTCATAGTATCTTGAATATTTGTTGGCGGGTCATGATATTGGGAGCATCGGCAAACAAGTCTTTGACGATAAGAATTACAATATGATATTAAAAGTCAGATACGATCTCCTACACGACGAACCTCTGAGCTAGACTACAGATTGATATGAACCAATGCTAAATATTTGCTATTATTCTATTTTTAAATTTACTTTTTTTGATAAAATTATGAAATATTTGCCTGAGGATCGAAATTTAAAACCTATATTTTCATTCTCACGCCAAACTTTCAGATACGTTTTATCATCAATTCCAAAACATATTCATTTTCATAAAACGAATATATGTAATGTCTACTTATATATGATTATTACTTTGCATATCAAACAAACCTTGAATCATTATCAGAATTTGGCGGTCGTAAAGAAAGGAATGGCAATCTTCATAATGGGTAAATTAGGGTTATTCTTAATTTTCTGAGTTTCTGCACGATTTGTATTTTATTAGTTAAATGTCTAAAAATAATTTTTAGGATTTTTCATTAAAAGACAATTACTCTTCGAAATAACGTTAAAAAACCCTGCGAATCGGACATATTTAATCTGTTAACTTAAAAAAGAACTGATTGAAAAACCATATATTTTAAAGATGCCAGGAACTCATGATTTATAAATTTTGATATACCGAAAAATTCATTGATATTAACGAACAGTATTGAGGGTTCACTGAATAGCTGCCGAGAGAGACAGGTCTACTATATTTCAAACTTAATAAAGATGAATCTAAGTCCATTTAAATAGACACATGTCATAATCTTTTTACTTTGATAGTGAATATATTCGAGATCTTATTAAAGGAAACACAGAATAGTGTGAGAATATCAGTAGATTATTGAGATGATAAAAAACATATTATCAACCAAATAACAATGGACTTTATAGTGATTATATTTTTGAAAGGTAATAAGTCTTAAAACTTATTAAAAATCGATTACATTGGCAAAAATCACATAAGATAACAGAATCAAATAATAATTGATAAGATTCTCTGCTAATAACCACATTTTGTTTATTTCTTCAAAAATTTGTTACCGTTAACAGGATGTATGAAATATAGATAATTTTTTTATTATATATTTAACTACAGGCAGGTAATTAGGCAGTCATTAAGACAAATAAAACTTAAGAGTAAAGTCCTTGTGAAAAAATGTAACAATTAGTCTTGTTCTTTTAAAACACACAAACAAATAAATATTGTATTGTTGGTAGTCTGAACCAAATATGTGAGAATAATTGTGTTAATATACACGAAACATAATGTGTAAATTATTAAATCGATGTTCTTGAAAAAAACGTTTTTAAACATTTTCCAATCAACTAGCGAAAGTCATTTTGGAAGCACATCTCAGGAGAATGAAAATCATCTGAAAATTTGGTTATAAAATAATCTGGAACAATATAATCGCTCATGGATGCGTAAAAATGAAGATAATGGTACAATTTTGAATGTATGATCTTATTTGGGGAACCGTGAATGAGATATCCAAATAAAAATGAATTCGAAACATACCTCCAAACGATTCGAAATATATAAATAAAATTAAAAATGACGCGTACAAAATCATCTTATAGCCTATGTTAAAAGCCTCTATCGATATTAATCGGGATGATTATTAATCGTTGATAAATTTTGGATTGGTATGAATCTCTTCTGAGACTCTTGGATTCATCATACAAGTATATTATTAGCATGATATGTCATACATTTAATATCGGTATCGGTATTTTTTGAAACTATGGAACCATATGTATGTTCCACATGCGTTATTTAATAAACCTAATTAACATAGATGATTTCTTCGTGATACAAATTGATTTCTGACACATTATTCATTTATTTTACGTAATATCACACAAAATACCTCATTGAAGATTTTCTTAATTTTATGTCAATTAAAGGTTATGGAGTGGTTGTTATGCAGTACAAGATATTTTTTGGTCAATCACTTCCTTATTAATACTATTCGATCTATGGATGACGTTAATACATTTTAAAAATTAATCATAAAAATTTAGACGAATCGGATAAATTGAAACTTTTTGTCAAAATTCATAAGCTGAATAATGCACTGGTTTTTAATTCCTTAAGTATTTTCGATCACCTGGTTGACAAAATATATTTTGAAAGGTTCCGCACAGGGTACTATCACAACTTTACATAAGTATTAAAATTATTGCATCCTATTTATATTTTAAGCAATTAAAGCTCAGTATTTTAAACCAATCATACAATGATACTAAATTATAAAAGAAAACTATTCAAATGTATGATAATTTTATAACTTTTCTTCCAAATATTAAATCATTTCATCAAATAAAATTACTGGTAGGGTTCTTCCTTAATTTTAGTGTTTACAGCGTTTTCGGTTCAATTTCGTCGTTTTGAAGAACAGTTAAAAAATAGCTGAAAAATAAAACTCATCTCAGGTTCAACAAAATCGGTTTAAGTAATAATTTCATTGATCAAAGATTGATGAATAAATGTCCTCATGTTTCTGTGCCAACCGTGGCGG
>JWZT01000570.1:202283-213158 GCA_000827895.1 Thelohanellus kitauei
GACTTATATATATGTACAAATACAATTGTTTTTGAAAAATTAGGAGCTCAGGCTTATATAATGGTGCGCTCTATTCACCCTAATATACGTTAATTAGTTTTAGACAATTACATTGAAGAAACAAAGAAAGTTTCTTTAAAATTAAGTAATATAACCCAAAAGTATCATATTCATGAAATTGTTTATACGAATGTATTTCTTATTTCTTCAAAGAATAACTTGTTCTTTGAGGGATATTAAAATTAAGAAAGTATTATTCCGTTTTTGGTAGATAAACAAATATATTCTGATTACATGGTGCTAACTCAACTAATTGAAGCAATAAAATTATTATTTTGAATTTAAATCGATTAAATAATCTTAACCAATTTTGACGATATGAATCGATGAGAGATCAAATTTATGATTATTTTATTTTACACAATTATGACCAATGATCTTTTTTAATTATTCAAACTAATAAATATGCTTCAAAGGTATCAAGTTCTGTTGTATTACCTTATAAATGTTATACTCGGTCGTAAGTTGATTTATAAACCAAGTTATCATCATGTACTGCATAATTTTGGACAGGTATAAGTCATTAATAATTAAAGACCTACAAATAATAACAAATTAAACCTGAGCGAAAACAAGCAGCAAGGTAAATCTTAAGATTGAGACTGAGAGAGTAATCATCAATCCACCTACTCCTCAAATTTAGAAAGAAATCCTATATCAGAAGAAAACCATAATGAAAAACAAACTATACCTTTATACGAAAATTCAAAACAAGAAATATCACGTTTCCTCCAAGATAAAACTGAAAATACTCATTTTCAAAAACTAAACGATGATATACACGACTTTTATAGTTACAGTAGTGAAAAACAAAAATTAAACTCAAACCCATCTAAAAATCGCGATCTTGATAATTCAAAAGAAATCGATGATGTATATTACGAGAAACCAGATGAAAATGCAAAAGCAAACACGCAATTGCCAAAGACCAAGAGGAGCCTTTCCCATAATGATGTTCCAACAGATACGAATGAACCATTTCTCGAAAACATAAATATGAGCTCTCTTTATTTCCCGCAACATAAATCAATTTCAAATATTTATGTATCGTCCAAGGAAATTAAACCAAATGCAGAGTTTTGTTTAATGATTTAGAAGTCATGTAGAATTTCATTGGAAAAGAACGTTTAAACATTATATCTTTTTTGAACATGACCACAAGTACTATAGTGGCCCATATATCTCATATGGTAATTTTACAACTTTTTGAGTGTTTAAAATATAAAATGTAATCCTTCTAAATTCAATCATTATTATAAAATTCTCGAAAATTTAGACACTTTTCACTGCTTTTCATGAGTAAAAATTTTCCACAAAACAATTGTATTGTAAATGTTATTTTTTCAAAAGAAAAGTTGAGCCAGGATTAATTTATATATCTCTTTGTATGTTAAAAAACAAACAATTATTGATGCTACCTCCAGTCATGTCCTTGTTAACCGTAACTCATTCACAAATAATATCGGTCGTTTTCGACTTTAACGAATAAACTTGATCATCTTTTATATTGGTGCCATACACACCACGGCTGACCTTCGAGAATTACTAAAAGTGGTATAATGACTAAAATAGTTACAAAAAAACATAAAATAAAATATTCAATAAGATTTCAGAAACCCGCCAATCAACATATTATTATCCATGTTGATTTATGAGAAGATTTTATATTCCTACACGCTATTTTTAATTAATATTTTTCTTCATAGTTTACCAATCACTAGAAGATATTTTGATCATTTATTGTGAATTTTAAAGGTTGGACCATGTTTTATACAATGGTTAAAATCTAATTTCTTTTTAACATTCTTTAAATAATTCAAATAATTAATGTTTCAGACAACTTTTTATATATTCACCATACCATCTTGAAACTCGGTGACGAATTTTCAAAACCACACACCTTTGACATACTTAATGAAAGATTGAAAGCGTCATTAATTCTCAAAATTTGAATAATATTTAAATGGATTATTTGGATATTGAAATTCGTCAAGGCCCAAATATATTTGTCATACTATGGATGTTAAGTTTCTCTAAAATGTTCCTTTAGAATTTTAATCGTGTTTAAATGTTGTGGATAGCAAGTTATACATCAAAAATGATGAGTAGACATTAACTGAGGAGACCCTCAATTAGTATGTGTTGATATAGTTCAAAGGTTATCTGAAAACCAAAACATGATTAAATAGTATGAATTTTCAAATATGACCAATCTTAAAATTTTAAAACTTATTTGCGGACACCATATTTTATTTGAGGGCTAAATATGACATCACTCCTTGAAACTAATGACATAAAATATATGAATTGTACAACAAATCATTTAACCGAAGCCAAGTTGAACTATTTTTATAATAACATTTTTAATTAGCCTGAGTCGTTTAAGAATATTAATCTGCATATTCACCATTTAATAGCCCGATAAACCCGTATGAACATTGATGGCCGCAATTTCTATCTACAAATTTAACCCATAAAATAAAAATTAGGAGATGTTCCTTTTATGCTTAGAACCCAACATGAAATGTGATGATTACCTTTATAATTTAACAAAATGTGATGTATTTTCAAATGACATGATGCAAGCCTCGTATGCTCAAAATATAAAAGGCAACTGAAATTTTGGATCAAATACATTTTAAATGGAAATTTTTCGAAATCGATCAACGTTTTAGATGAAAATATCTACGTACGCGATTTTCTGCAACCGTTAGAATTGGATTATAATGATGTAATATTTAAACGTGTTAGGTAAATTGCACAGGAGCTGATTATATATTTGGATATCATGTGGTATACCAAACATACTCGCTTATGGTTGTAGATCTCGAAACAAATTACGTTTATTATATTACAGATAATCCAGACACGCAAGATGCATACAATATTGGTTTCAGATTGAAGTAATTTTTCCATGATCGTTGTTCAATATTCATGTTTTATACTTCTTGTGGACGAAGGGAAATTACGTTTCAAAGTAAAACACTTCATTCTCCCGTGGAGAAGAATTTCTTTGACGCTTCACATAAAATATTAATGGTAATTGATTTAATTTATAGATGCTTGAATACTTATTATCTGGTTTTAACGTTTCTGACATTCAAAATGAAGTTTTCGATTACAGAAATTACAATATGTTATTAAAATTAAGATACGAATATATATTTTCTGATCCTGTAATTTCAGATTGAAAAAAGGGTTGATCAAATATAAAATAATTATTTAGATTTGCGATCTTTTATTGACTTTTGACCGATTCAAAAAATATTGTAAATATCTGCTAACACAATCAAAATAGTTTATATTTTATTTTTTCGTTTTTTTAATAATTTTTATAAATTAAAAGATATTTTTGACTTTTTTGTAAAGGTTATGTTAAAATTAACGTGTATTTTAAAATGATTATTTTGGATGAAAATCCATCACAGCTATATTCAAAAACTAACTGATTTATGACGTGAACCAATTCATATACTTTCTCAAAAAAGTGAAGATGTTTTTCCCTCTGTAATAAACAGAATCTGATAGCCGTAACCCAAAAATAATGATTAGCTGAATAAAACATAAATGATTTAAGACATGAATATGATAAACTTCGGAGCTAGATTCCCACCGGAATGTTACGATAACACATTTGTAACTTCTCTTTTCATTTTTATCAATGAATGTAATGAAGAGAGGTTCAAATTTTCTACAGATACTTGAAAATAGGGATTAGAAAAAATTTCGTACAGTAAATTTTGACAGATAAGATGATTAAAATTTTATTTTTCGTGATTATAATACATCAAGAACCAGGACGTTTCCACAATCATGAAATTATTTAGCCATCCAATGAAAGAGAATTTTTGTATGATGTAAATCATCAGGCGTGCCCATAAATGTTTGGAGATTTGTTAACTACAATACCAACTATAGTATGAAAATATCTTTAATCCAATGAAGTTCAATACAACGACTAAGTTGGCAATCTTTCAAAATTATGAATGAAACAAACAAAAATATTAATAAAAAAGAACAGAAAATAAAGAACGCAGATATTGTTTTAAATACGATCGATCCAATTAGTAACCATCATAAATTATCCAAAAATATTAATCCTACTTTTCCATACAAGCATTTTTCATTTTTATGCCCGAGATAACACAGACGATTCAATAACTATTTAAGTTCTCTATTTCAATACTAGAAATTGAAATGTTTTAAATGCAGCAGAAAATATTTTAGCGATAACATATATTCCAAGAAAAAATATCACACGACATGTAACTGATAAGTGATCTAGTATAAAACGCCAGTCATCTGCATACTATAGCCTCATTACATGCGCAGCTGTAAAATATGGATTCTAGAACAAAATTGAGACAAATTACTATTCTGTGAGGTTTTTAAAAAAATCTCTAAAATAAAAATTATATTATGTATTTATGAAGTTAGATATAGATTAGATGAAGTCATATGAATTATTATAGCACACTCCACTAACAAGTTACGTTCAGTTTTAGTTGTCTCATTTAAACATTTACAGCTCCATGGTTCACACAGTTGTAGTGGAATGAATTGTTCATGAGTGAATTTACACCTAAATCTGAAAAAAAACAAGCTTTGCATTTTCTAATATACCAGTGACTCAACTGGTTCGGGGAAAATTTTTTCGGAAAAGATTTTTTGATGTGAATGAAAAGTTTATGAGAACACCACCGTGTTGAGGATGTTGATAATTTATTCGGGTTATCGAAAAAATTGTGTAACTTGAATGATTCGTTTAATTTGTGTCCAAATCTAATACAAAAAATATTAATTGGACTACTATCATTCATTTTTGCCTTATTTATACACCATCATCGAAAGTTTCTTTTGATGATTATAATATTGTGTCAATATATACATTCATATGGTTGGTAATGTACCTTTTATTCAAAATAACTAAATTTAATCCTTCTTAAAAATTATAGGATTCTTGTGCCGAGGAATCATTATACAAAAGCGTACGTGTATTGTAACATTGCGAGGTTGTAATTCAATATCAGAGATCCAAAAGTTCGTTCTACAACGAATGAGAGATATAATATACACGATTTTTGTCATTGTTACGACAATTTATCAACAAAATATTTAACGTTTTAACCAAGATTTTGTGGTACAATTTTAAGAGAAATTTTACATTGCACCTGGAAATACCACAATATCTCTTTGAATCCAGTCAGAACTTCATTGGTGGTTCTCTAAACCATTGTTATACATTCCACATAGAACAAAATATCAAAAGCAAAAACCTTCGAGTATTTCTTCATACATTTGTGAACTGATAATAACGAGTAAGTTTGGATCAACCATAACATGCTAGAAGTCATTGTTGAGTGATTTAAAACGCGCTTAGATTGACCTTACCGTTTACAGTAGAATCAATGTCATGAGATGTTAAACTTCCAGCACTTGCCCATGAATTCATTCCTATCGAGCACAAATAGCACAAAGATAATATAATTTTCAACCTGAACACAATACAGAATACACTTAAAAGAAATTGTTGATGATTATAGCTTAGCCTTAGGTTAATCTCCAATTTTTAAATTATATCATGGTCTTATACAAGGTATTTTTTGACGCAAGCGTGGAGAATTTCTGCCCAGGAGTCATTTAGGCAATATATTTTATATGCGTTTAATTTTAATAAATATTTTGAGGTCAAACAATCATGAAATTATTGTAGAGGATTAAAAATTATTTATGTTTGCAATCGATTACAAATTTGAAAATTCTTCAGTTTGCTTTCCATATTTACTGTGTTTACTTTGGAGATTTTGAAATTACATTTAGTGGCTGTACCTGACCTTATAGTGTATTTTTAGCAGCAGAAATGTTTCTGTTGTCATTATTTACCTTAGCTTAATGCATCTTCTGGTTTTTACAACTATATCAGAATTTCATATGGTAAATATATATTTTTGGAATAATATCCATAGACTAGTTCAATATTATGTGGCGACTTATTTTCAGATGAATTTAAAAAATATTTTCAAAAAATTAACTAAATGTTAATATGCCGAATAGAATGTCAATATTTCTGACTTCCATCTTTTTATTAATCATTCCTACTGCAACGGTAAATCTCATTTGACTTTTAGAAACACACATGTATCTATAATGGATATCCATATATGATAACAGTTAATTTTACCTTTGAGTTTAATAATTCCAGGTTTCGAACAAATTAAATTCAGAAATTTGGTCAATTCTAACGATATGAATGTGTTTACATTTTCTTATAACCATGAAAAAAGGGCACTCGTTATTTACTTATCTTTAGACGAAGGAAAGATAAATATGATGTGTGAAATATCGATTTCTGACCTATATTTTTAAAGCTACAATTGTACATTTTCCTCTTCGTTATTTTCGTCACCTATTTATGGAAATTATATCAGAAACCAAACATTCTGGACTGTTAATAAAACTATCGATTCTTTTCGTCGTCAAAAATACATCTTTTTACCAACTTCTAGCAATAATATTTTCGATAGAGCAAGGGTATAAATAAATTCAATCGATGTATGGTATTTAAAGTCAAATAAATTTATTGAAGACTATATAGGACAGTACGGTTCAGTTACAAATGGCTCGAATAATTTAATACATTTCGATAAAGAGAATTCACGTGAAATCTTTTTAAACATTTCAAAACCGGTAGTTCGAAGACCACATTACCGAAGACTACCTGAGAGAAGAGATAGAGCTGGTAGCATCAACATTACATTCATTTCTATTTTCGTCGTTTCAACGGTTTTTACGCTTTTCAAGAAAAGACGTTGCTGTTTTAAAAGAAGGAAATATCAAATAGATCGCCATCTTAAAGAATGATGCAATTATTTCGAATCAATACTACATTTATTATTTTTAGAATTATCATTCTTTTTTATGATTGAAAATGAATACGTTCTAGAGAGAACCATGGTGTTTAAATTCGGTCACGAATTTTGATAAGGTTTATAACATTTGAATGTAGTCAAGCATCCTTATCGATGATAGCATCACAGCTGCAATTAATACCTATCCCCAAAGTTATTTTCTTGAAAGCAGACTATTAAACGAAATAATACGATTGGATCTTAAAGGATCTTAAATTTGGTTTACATTCTAAACTTAGGAGTTAATTTAAATTATCCTGAATAGTTGTTGAAGTTATTTTCGAAGCGTTTTCTTCAATATTTTTTCCAGATCTTTTGGTACATCATTAATATTGAACCTATCATATATTTCAAGAAGATAAATATATTTATAACGCCTTTAACGATCACTCCGAGAATGGAAATGGAAAAAAACTTTTTTAAATGAGTAGATAATCTTTGAGTGAAAACTATATGTAATTAACTCGTCAAATTGGAGGACTGTTTTATAAATAGCTTCATTATATCATGCTATACGATGTAAACGTTTAATAATTGGTAAATATTCTGAAAGAATTATATTCCAATTCTTACAAAATTAATTTTGGATTTCATATTTAATGGTATTGACCATACAGTTAGATATCGAACCAAGTTTTTGGCAATCTACCTTTCGCTGTTTATATGAGTTAACTGTTATCAACTTCAATCAGTCATAAAATCAACGTTATAATTACCTCGCACAACGAATTATGCTTCTCGTGGAAAATTTTTTTTATCTATTAATTCTTGTAGTCCCTTCAATGAGTGGTGAAGAATTCTGAATTTTAGAGAAAAATGGAAATAGATTAATTTCAAGGGATAACACATTTACTATAGCAAAATGGTAATATGTATCCATGAAGTGAGGCATTTATAATGTAACATTAAGGGGAATTTGGGTAACATCAACATTTTGGCCATGCCTCTTCTACAGTTGTTTGTGATCATTTAGACGAATTTTCATTTAATTAGTTCGCTCAAACGTTGTGGAATGGTATGTACCTGAGTAAAATTTCTGAATATTCGACGAATGTAGGAACCTAACTGTCAGTCAGTATAGACAGAAAAATGTTAATTGAATCGAGAGGACCGGGCTTAAGAGGGATGTGAGATTGAAAATCCGGTTTGTCTTGTACTGATACGCCTAACTTTTAACCACTGGTTTTCACACATAAAAATAGTATATTACACTGAAATGGGGACAAGCATGGATTGCCATTATCTGAACTACTCAAGAAAACTTGCTAGATGCAGTTTTTTCTCTGTTAACCTAATTCTCGGTATGAAATAATGCCAGGACTCACCGAAAAGTTCGTTATTCGAGGTACAAACTTTAACTGTGAAATAAAACAAATTCTTTCATAGATAATCGAAATGAAAGTAAATTTCCATTTTTATGGAATTTTCTGTCAAAACACAAGATATTTTAAAATCTAGCCGCAATAATTCATAATTCGTTGTCAAACTTTTCGGAAATATGGATGTGCTTAATCAGTAAACTTAGTATTATTCCGAATTCAATAAAAGCGAGCATACAAGTTTTTGATACTTAAATATTCGCCTTTTAAGAAATTACCAAACCAACGCCACTCTGTCTAAGTTTTCCCATGGCAGTCATTTTTGATTTTTGAATTAAATATAATACATTTTTTAATAAAATATGATATTTTTGCCTTTATTAATAAATAAAATTTATAGAGTTTCACAGAAAAAATAAAACTCTGTTATTAATGGTCTTTACATTTTAGGAAAAAGTGTAAATTTCAAAAATAAATTGAAATAAAATCGATTGAGCTGATTTACGAGAATCTGCGAAAAATAAAAATACACAACGAATATAAAAAAACGAATCAATTTTTATTTTAGGATTAGATTTAAACATATCAACATTGTTATCATTCGTTTTAAGTTGAAATCAAGCTATTACTTTTCACTAGTTGAAGATATTATTCACGGAAATAAACGATTTATGTGAATTAAAGTTTGATTAATGTTTAAATTGTATCATTGTGATTTTCGTGGATTTTATACTCTATTTTTAGAAAGTCAGATATTTCCAGAAAATTTAATATATAGGAGGGGTAATATGTGATTTTTTACCTCTGGATTAATGAAAAAACAGAGAATCCATGTAAAAAATGTAATCATAAGGAATAATAACAAATTATCTGCTATCCCATAAGAAAACTTCAAAATAAATTATGACTCAAATATGATAAACTAGAGACTTATTAAAGCGATATTGGGATAGCTCAATATTCTTCTGATGCACATTACAATAAAATGGTAACAATTGGGTGCGAGATTACTTTGAGGGGAAGAAACATAAACTGGTACATTCAGTTAATATGACGATTAGATATATTGGAGGATCTATTTAATTTTTAGTTTTAAGGGAATTTTAAAATTTATTTAAAATTTGTCAAATACTAATCTGTGTAAGTGTTAAGTTGAAACGTTTTCTTTTCTGAACGAAAACAAATTAGAATGGTTTCATATCATCTGCCTTTAGTAATTTTGGTTTCCATGGGCTTCCAAAAGTTTGTCCCTTTTCTATGAGAGTCACCATCGGATATAAAACTTTGCCGTCCGGTTTTTTGACCTAAATCATATGGAAGTTTTACCTCGTAAACAATCACAAACTGGCCATCAACTATGGTAAAGGCTACCATCGTAGGTGGGTATTCTTTTAAATCCTTTCGATCGCTTCTTTCCAAAGCCTTGATTATATAAATTTATTTACCTTCTCTAGGATCGTCTTTTCATAATCTCTTAATGGATACCATGATGAGCTTTTATAATTTTTATCAAAGATATATGGGGCATCGTCGGATTTTTCAGGCGGTTGTCTTGGTGCTCTGACTAGTTGGCCGGGCGTTGAAGTTTTATCTCCAGAAGTTCGAGGTAAATCTTTTGTTTTACTCTCATCCTGATTTGCAACTGGCGTTGTTGCTGCTAGATCTATAACATCAACAACAGTTGGTTCTTCTTTGTAATCTGAAAAACCAATAATATAGAGAAGTATTAACTCGAACATTTGTCAAAAATTTCCAACACTTAATAGTATAATATATTTCAACGCCCTATCGGCCTTTATATAGATAAGGGGCATCAAATGTATATTCATAAGTACAATGTCGTATTTGAAAAACGTCCATAAAAATCCGTAATAATTCATAACCTTAAGTATTCCACGCGGTGTATTTGAATATATCATTAACAAACCGATATCAAAATTATTCAACGAATTTAAGAAGACTGAAAATCAGGGAGGATTTATAAACTTGAATAAATAATGAACTATGCTTTAAATTGGGACCATTGTTAAAGATGGGCGAGTCAGTGATATTTATATTTTATTTTGTGAGTTAGAGATGTTAATAGAACGAGAATTGATCGTAGAATTCGATTAACTGATTGAAACTTATAAGTTAGAAACATGAGATGATATGAATCTACAATTATTCTGTGACGAAACCTAGAAACCACAATCAATCTATTTTAGAAGCGATGTTATTCCCAGATCTCACGAAAACTGTATTTGGATACATTCTCATTGGTACGAGCTATCATTTACTTACAACCACATTTTTGCTCAAAATATACTTTAAAGCATTCGCTCTCATAGACTTCAAAGGATGGTGATGAGAAAATGGGTCATCCCTAGTCAATGGGGATGAAACTGTCAAAGAGTCATTTAGCACTGAAATATCGTATATATTGTGATTTCGATTTCACATCAGTTCAATCGACACAGAACCCGAATCTTCACTTAGATCAGAAAAGTTGTCATCAATACGTTATAGGTTTGATATTATGTTCATTTGAAAATTTAATAAACTAACTCATGTGATCTATCCTTCATTTCTGAAAATGGCTAAACATT
>JWZT01000570.1:218376-230631 GCA_000827895.1 Thelohanellus kitauei
CGTTTTGCTATGACTGTCTCTAAGTTATCAAACACGATTTTACAGCTCGCAAATATCAGAATACCATAAAACCGCAATCGCTGATTGTTAAAGCCAAAAAGTACCAAATAATAAAACCAGAAGAATAAAAATTAAAATTGAAACTGCTATTCTATAAATTCTCATTAGTGACCAATTATTGTAAACTTTGTTCATTAAAAAACATTTAAAACATATAAAATAAAATGGGTTATGATTTCGATATTAATTGTCATAATTTGAGAAGATATTAATTGAAAAATACTGTGAATTAACAAAACATGTAGGGAAACTCTAAAATTTTTTTCATCAATTAAAAGAATCAAAATTTAATAACATTGATCGATTCAATATTTTAAATGTATTTTAATTGATAAACTTCACGAAAGATAGCGAAGTATTTTATCCATTTAATCCATATTATGACTTCAAACTTCATACAAAAATTTTAATTACTTAACGGTTCTATTTCTAATTTTGATGAAACATAATCTGGTCTTGAATTTCTGGCTTAGAAAATTTATCCCTTCCGATTGTGAGCTGTATTTGAAAGAAATACATGGTAAATTAAAATTTTAACATGCATGAAGAATTGTATAATAGTTTATTTTGAATGTATGTTTCTAATTTCTTGGGATCATTTGTCAAGTTTATGCCTATTCAAAGTATAAGAGTCTGTAAATTATAGGCATTAAAAAAGTATTGCTTAGTTTTATGTTTGGTCAAGACAAGATTCTAATAACTTTTGTATGAAATTTTAATTGATAAATTGCACTAAATTTGATTTTTTATAATTTTATGAGATCATTCACAAGTATAACACAGATATTTTCAAATACATCTCTTGAGATCCATGTAAGTACTTGGTATATCTTTGTTGAATATCACTTTAATGTCTTGATATTTGTAGTTTCACTGCATTTAGAATCTGATTTTATAATTCAATCAAACAAAAGTTATTAACTGCAAGTTACCTCACATTTAAAACCCTTTGAAAAACTTAACCTTGTACGATGTCAAGATAGGCATTATACTTCACCAGTGTCATAATGACACATCAAGCTATTCGTCTAACGTTAATTTGGATTTCTTAATTTTTTAATATATCAAAATTATCTAAATTTAAAATAGAAACCCATTGTTTAAATAGGCGTTTGTTTGTGATCTGGATTGTATTAACGAATGGTTTAATATATTTTGGGTCTGTAATACTCTAGTTCTACAATCAAATATTTGGTTTGCTGTTTTAAAGGAACGAGAAATAATCTGAATAATTTTTCACGTGACATGAAGATTCTGATTCACACATTTTTGATCCAGCTGGTTTATGATAGTGTTTTTGAGTATATTGTATGCGCTTACATTTGTAACAATTAGAAAAAAGTTTTTAAGCTATTACTGTTAGAGTTATGAGCCATTTACTTCGAGATTTTTATATGAAATTAGATATAGAACAGTTAATATACAAAAGACGGTTTCTGATTTTTGAAAGGTTTCGTGAAACTCATTAAATCGAATTAGTGTAGGATGAGATAATGTATTAATATAATGGTTGTCTTTCTGCTACCGGAGATCGTGTTTTTGTGTTCTGAAACCAATCAAAATTCACAATAGCATGGGTGACGTAGCTCAATTATTGGTTTCTTTGATAATAAATGGATCAAAAGGAAGCAAATATTAATCATGAAAATCGCGTAACTAATCTCCAACATTGCTTTTTCTGTTGATTCTGATCAAGCAATGACGGAGTAAGACGACTTTTAGAAAGTTATTCGCCTAATTAGAAACCATATTTAAAACAATCTTCAACCAGCCAATCGACCTTCATTAATTATTTTATGAGACAGAATATACGAAATATCAAGTCAGATCAAAGTTATTTGAAACAAGAAAAAAATAAGATCACATTTTTGTTTATGGTTTGAAATATGATGGTGATTAGAATACCTTTATGGAAAAACTGTAGATATGTAAAATATTCAGAATGACGCGGTTTTTATAAATATTTATAATCATGACGAACAGATTGGAACATGTATAATCGGTTCTGTATTTTGAGATACATACAAAGAAAGGGATATACCAGTGAATGGCTGAGGTCAAGTGATTATGGCTGATAGATGTTAATCCTGACTCAACATCTATAGAATTTGAGCATGCGAAAATCTAAGTGGTTAAACAAAGTTCTAGGTTTGTTCAATTAATGTGTACATCTTTTACCTGAGATGAAGAGAATGAAAAAAAAGCTTAGAGAAATATGTCTGATTAGCGAATATTGCATGGCTCATGATTTCAAGTTGACAATTATATTGATGGTCGAGCTCTTGTTCAATTGGAGTTTAATTATGCTTTTGATCTAAAAGCGAATTAAAATTTGGATTATCTCTAGCCAATCGTAAACGTAGTTGAGGACATTGAAGTAGAATATCCAAATATAAACAAGAATAGGTTTCGTGCATTGCTTCATCCTCGTATGTGGTTTTTCTATGAGAGAAAACTGAATAGACAATCCATAACTCAACTAATTTCAAGCAAAACGTTGAAGAGTGCATCTGAATTTTGGATGGATAGACTATTGATCTCGAAATCTGTAATGCATTTGGATTGTTATAAATTACTTCACCTCTTGTTCAAGTATATTTTTGCCATGACCCTTTTCATTTAAAGCACAGAAAAAACAATACTGATTTCAGAATCGTGGTATTTATTCGTCTTTACAATGAACGAAAAATCATTGAGAATCTATGATGAATTTCTGGTAAATTTTAAATGAATGCAATTTTACAACAAAGTTTTCAAAATTACAAAAAATGAAAGATGGAAAAATAAATATCATTATCAGCAAACTTTAAGAGGTTTATTTTAATTTTCTTTTTATACAATGAAAATCAATTATACGTTATCGTTGTAGAAATAAGATTAAATATTTCGAGCCAATGTGTCATAAATTATTTAAAGAATAACTACGTGCCCATTATTAAATGAATTTGATAATACCTAGCTACCGGATTTCTGTATGGCTTATCCATTTACCGAATTTTTTTGAATAAAAGGGATTAGGGGATTGCAAAGGAAATCTTAGCGATTTATCATTAAAACACTGCATCATGTCAAAGAAATAAGAACATTAAATAATGATTCTTTACTAATTTTTAATATTTACAAAAAAATCAATAGTTTTATTTTCAGATATGCATAACTTTAGTCTCTAAGAATGTCTTGCTCGTTAAGGCAATATTCGAAAAAAATTGTAACTATTTTTCACGTTATACATGCATGCTGAACATTAAACTTTTTCATTTTCGTCGATACACTTCTTTTTGATGTTCACAAATTTATTTAAATAAAAATGTCGCTATTGGTCGCAAAACTTGATAGGAAAAAACTGAGTTTATGCCAATTCGAGATCATATGCAAGGCCGCCCCTCCGACGAAAATAATTGCAAGGTCGACGAAATCAATTGCAAGGCACTGTATATAACATAATTGATTTAAAATTATGACAAATTGATTGAGAAGTACCACCTTTTGTGAAATCTATGATCTTTCTGCCTGCAGAATGTTTTTTCAAAATTATTTGAGTTTTTGTCTCAAAAACTCAAATAATTTTGAAAAAACGCTGTGTAGTTCACACACCATGTTCCACATTAGTTTACCTGATAAAAAACACAACATAGCATCAATTAAAGCTTATTATTATTAATTTGTATACAAGTTATACAGGACACCAATTCAGATTGGAGTCATGGTAAATATTCTTGTAGGAATCCCTATTTTGACTTAAATATTTTACTTGTATCTGTAGTAAAATGTTTATTCCTCTTAGTCTACAAAATGGAGGAAAACCCATCAATTTAGAAGGAATTTTTTAAGGTGGTGCATTGAATATCATAAAATTCAAACTATTGATCATTGTACTAATAATTAAAGTAACAAATCATTATTTTTCTAATTAAGATAATTAAAAAACGCAAGATGAAATTACTACCAACAATGATTGTCCTCGAAGTTTTAGTAAATATTGTTGATACATTTAGATTAAAGACATGAAATCGTAAGGAGAAATATATGATGAGATAAAAATGAACGACGAACCTTTAGTTAAAAGGAATAAATTTTTATGAGATGGAATATTATTTAAGGTTGAGTTTGGCACAGCTAGGCGGATGAGGGCCATTTTATTCCCTTTTGGCTTAAAATCGCGGGCCACTTTAAATATATCAATTCAAGAATAAACCATTAGCAAATGTTTAGTTAATTAATAAATTTTTTCATTAAAACTCAGGAAAAATTCCACAAGTCCCGAATCAAAATGATAAATAATTGTTTGAAAGGTTTACCCAGTGCTTGACAATGAAATTCTTTCATCTAACCTAAAATTTTATGCATTTTGTTGAGGCAGATTTTGGGGATTACAGCTTGTTTAGTGATTTAATTAATTTCAAAATAATTTATTTTAACAATGAAGTACCGTATTCCTGGTCTGAAATGGCGATGAACTATACATCTAGTTCTTTTTCACAAAAAGTATATTTTTACCCTTATTAAATCGGACCAATTAAACTTAATCATACGGTGGCTGGATTAAATAAGATGGTGGTTTGTAGCTTCTTATACACATTATAATCATCTGAAATGCTGGGGTTGTCACTATATTTTGTATACGTTAAGTTTTGATCCATTTATTTTTACTTCTGTAAGGAATTTGACTGAAAAATCTGAAATGAATGAGGGCCGGAGATTATCCATTCATGATTTAAGGAATACACACAAGTATTTTAATGGCACCAGATTTCAAATTCACCTACCACAAAATTTCGACCATATAATTGTCTTTTGACAATATACTAAAATTTAAATGTGTAAAATTAGACAGGTTTGGTGGCGAATCTTGATTTATTCAAAAATAAAATATCAGAATTTAGGAAATGATTCAACTCGATAAAGGGTAGGTGTTTTTAAATTTGATAAATTTTAATTGATTGAAATGCTTGTTAATTACCATTTTCATTATGATTTTAGAGGTCAATTGGAGTCAATTTAAATAAATGAAAGTGTTTAGTTAGCCTTGACACCAGCATGTATTCCAAATTCAATGTCGCATTCTATTTAGTCACCAACCTTGTGATTCCTTCCTTGACCATAGATATTAATTTGCACATTATTATACTTTATTTTACGATTTAAGTAAATATTTGTTAGATTCGAAATTCCGAAAAATCAGAAAATAAAACCTTACCCGGGAATAATCAATCTTGTTATTCGTTAAACCAGTTTTGGGTTAACTGCACAAATGCATCGGACAAGTCGTATGATATACATGAAGAGTTGAATCACACAACACAGGAAGATGGGATCTCTCGCCAAGAGTCAAATATAAAATTGTACACATTCAATCAAAACAAAATGATGCAGGATTTTGGTTATGACTCCAGTTTGAAAGAACGTATTGTTAATTTCACCTTTAACGGAACAAGATTTCTAGGCCCATTTATAAATTACGGTAAATTGATTGTTCTTTGTTATATTTATAAAATAAAAACATTTGGAGACTCAAATAAACGATATTCATAAAAAGACTAAAAGAGGTGAAAGGGATGAATAAATTTGCATTTAATATAATAATAAAAACAGAGACGCTATATGATATCAAGATTGCTGACGCCTCGTCTAAAATCAATGTAAAATGGCATAGGCGCCAATTGATAAATTCAAGTAACCATTTGACCTGTAAACGTATCTTAAAAACGAATTTGAATTTTAAAAAACGATAAATTTCTAGCTGTTTTGAATAATTTGGCTGGATGCATTTATTAACATTAAGATCCGAAAGTAACATGTGACAGTAAAATCCGCGAACTGACCGGATGCTTAGGCTTGAAAGATGCCATGACATATCAGTATTCACGTCCATAACTGAGGCAAACAAAGTTCTGGGTAAAGTATTTAACACAAATCGTGAAGAAAAACACTGCTACGATTCTTGATTCGCATGCTTTTTACAACGAATATTTTGGGGAAAACTTTTATTTATACTCAGACGTAAATTGTCGTTCAAATACAGGGTAGGTCGAACTTGGAATATCTGATTGAATACGATTCATACAACCAAGAATGGCATGTGTTGTTTGCCGATTTCGTTTCTCAAACTGTTTATTATATCGACGAACGCGGAGTGGGGGACAATGGTGCCAAGTCGGAGACCATCATCAAGTATATGGGTGTATAATAGTTTTATCATTAAAAATATGCATTATGGAAACCCAAACGAACCTAGATATGTGTCATACCGCCCATTTCGACCAGCAGATATTATCAAATCGATTTCACAAGAATTCACAGTACTTATGGTTGTCTGTTAAATGATATTAGTACATTGAATACCTGGTGATGGGCTATCCTATGAGTCAGATTGGGAAATTAAATTTCGATCACGAGCATTATAATATGTTCCTCAACTACCGTCTTCATAAACTCAAAACCAAATCGATCGGAGGATGGCTCAACTACTTGTGAAATAACTGGTTAATTTTCCATATTTTTAATGTAGTTTTTACGTTATTGACGAATGCTTACATTATCCTCTAAAGTTTCGATTTCTCTCAACTGATATATCAAACCAGGTGTTATAAGGTGTTAATTTATGTTGAGTTCAATGGATTTTGGAACTTTTCTTAGACGTCTGTGCTTATAATTATGCCTAATTTTCATGTTTTAAATGAAGGAATTTTGTGATGTGGCACTTTCTATATTTCAAATATAATCTGAATTTTTTGAATCGGCTCCATGAGTGTTCAAAATCCATATAAATGTTATGAAGGATGTTATACATGAGTGGAGGCGCACTGCAGTGGAAATTAACAGTCGAACCTAGGTCTTCGCCATAGCCAGACGTATTTCTACGATTAAATATTTAGACGAGTGAGATACATGATTGGCCAAAAACTTAAAATCCACTTCTTCCAGCCTATAGAGGCGTATAATCTCTAGCACGTTCATTCGCGTGGAACAATGAACTACTGATCAAGCCCACGTCTATCAATCATAATGGTTCTTATATGAATACTAGATCTCTATATGTGAAATAAAAGTCGTTTTTTGACTTTTTAAGTAGAAAATCTACAAAATACATCAATAAATAGAACTTGGATTTCTAAATGTACGGTGCTTTGGATATGATGTATTTTCATTAAACCCAATTGATTGCCCCATTCCTTCCCCTTCTTTTGGGCCCCAAAATATCATATTTAACCGTGAATGGATTTATTTGAACATTTTTTCAAGAAAAGTTTGTAAAAACAATAAAAACGCCTTGAAATTGATGTGAAATTTATGCAAAGACAAATATATATCTGCATACTATCATAGCCAACGTTTTATTCTCTGAAAAAATTCAGAATCTTGGAAATAAGACATTTATTATTGTGAAACGTCATCTTCGTACACAATCTATGCCAGCCTTTACGAAAATGTACCACAGTTAACTTGTGTTAAATTAAAAGAATTGTCGACAGAATATTGGGAGACGGTTTTCAATCCATATCATCATTATACATACAAATAATACCACTTGCAACCCACGCAACAATCTCTGCACACTATCTACCCTCTAGGAAATTGGGGATTTTAGGAAATCCACCGCCGGAAATTAGTAAAAGATAAATTGTGTTTTATACCCTTAAAATGGTCAAAAATGAGCTTGAGGCAACATTCCAACTAAATTTGATGAATCAGAGTATTTTTCACAAAAATTGTCTTTTATCGACGATCACAAATTCTGAATATGAAATGCCGATGTATCGACGCATAAAAAAAAGGCGAGGCTGTTTGTAACCGAATGGTGCTCTTCAATGATTTATGTGTAGTTATTATTAAACTAGGTAGAAATGTCCGGTATAATTATCTGAGTTGATTTATTTGATATTCAATTTTTTATTGAATGAATATTCACGTTTTATTCCCAACGAATAAAAAGGAAAATTATTGAACTGAGAGAGGTCGAGAAGCAAAATATTTGTGGACATTTTTCTTATGATATAATACCGAGCACTTTTTTTGAATAATTTCTAAATAATTTGGGCTAATGATTTTACAATTCTATTAGCCTCATTCTTGAGATGACCATGAAGTTGATTTGAACGAGAAAAACTTACTAAAAGGAGAAGTAATTATTGATTACAAAACATTAGACATTTCATTTGAGAATTTCTGTGGTTTATGATTACTTAACAAGACAAAAATTCAACAAGAGCCTTTTTTTAAGAAATAATTATGGAAGAAATATTGTGACAAAATCAGTTAACTCCACATAAAAAAATATAATGGTTACTTAAACGACCTTAGATGCAATCTTTGAAGCTATTCCAATAAGCCTCAAAGATTGTGACCTCCCAAAGTAATTTACAGAGCACATTAACCAATTTCTGCTGTATTGTTGAGTGGATGTGGATTGACCACTACTGTAAAATACACAGAATAGCCATGATAAGAATTTCATATGATTAAACAAGACTCTACAGGCAGAATTCAAATAATTTTTGAATTTTCTTTCCGAATGGTTTTGAAAAAACATTACTGTACGTTGTTGGTTAATCTCAGGCTCATATACGGCGGGGATTGCGAATCAATGCTCCGATGAATACACCCTAATTTAATAAACTATGATTTCTTGTATCAAGCTTTGAGATGTCAATATGATAGTTTAATCGACCTTCGACAAATAAAATCTATATTAGTATGAGATTTAGATCGTTTTTATGAGAAAATTAGATTGGTAAAATACAGGATCGTGAGGATGATGGATATTTTTTTCTGTTTGTCAAAATCTGAAAGAGTTAGTGTTTTTGACGCGCGGTTGGCCACACCACGCAGTATATCTTGATAGACCAACGATTGGGTAGTTACCCTATAAAACACGTACGACCAAAAATCATGTTTCGTTTACCAATTTCCTTGTATGAGTGAATTTCCAAAATGATAAATTTTATGAACAATGTTTGCATCATCACCATCGTTTCTGAGAAATACATGAACTCATACCTAATAAAGAACTCATCATTTTTGTGTTAGTTTTTATACTTCATTCGGAAATGTTACTTCCGTCGAAGACAAAACGATTCCATGATGACAGTAGATACATTCGTGATTTATTATGCAAACCGTGTATCAGCGCGGCTTTTTTATTTTAACTTTAGAATAGAGTCTTTTTACAGTATCCTATGGACACTGTATTCAGGATCTATTCCATGCTACAACCCTTTTAGTGAAAAGGCATTTAATAACCATAGAAAAGTGATGGTGACGCCAAGCTAAATTTGAAAATTGGAACCAGATTTAAAAATGAGACACAGCCCTGAACCTGATTGTAGAGACGAAATAAATGCTTACATGTTTATAATTTATCTGATTTGAGTAATAATATTATGCATCATGAAAATCTTGAAGTGCTACTCCTGTTAGACAAATGTTGTATATCCTGTTTTATAAAATCAATTTTATAAATGACTCGATTATAAATCTTGATTTATGGATAGACGTTTTCTACCTATACTTTAAAATATACATACATGACTAATACAAGCCAAACCATTGGCTCTGGTAAAATACCTCATCGTTGGCTCATTTCATTTTTTCAAGTTTTAATCGAATCGTCATCACATAGCCCATCTGAATCTTCAAGAATTTGTGGTTTATACGCCCAGAAAATAAATATTTATTCCTTAAATTCTGACTGATAAAATTAGCTATATTTTTTAATATTCTTCTGCAGAATCACTCTCTTAAATATGATCCATTTATCTTCTCAAGAGTCCCTTAAATCATCATCTACAATACGTTCCGAAGAGATCGAAGTCATTTGTAGTCAACTTGTCGGCGTATTGATGAACGTTGAGTAAATTAAACAATTTGGTGATGTTCATAGATGAACACCTGTTGAAAACCGAATTAGACTTAACTGAACTTAATTCAAACTGTGCCAAAAGTTAAACTTATCGTCGGTGTTTAACAAATTAATATTTCTTCGCTTCGTAGTCATGATTTGATGTATATTCAGCCTGCGCCATTTTCCTCTCTCTGCCGATGACTACACTACCTTCACAATATCTAATTCGATCTTAACGAAATTGGAAAATGAGATAATGCTTGGATTTGATAAAATGTTCTTATTCGATCGTCAGTGAAAAGTTGAAATACTAGGAAAACCAGGATTTTCATCCTGGATTGAGAAGATTCCTGAATTGTTTCAGAAACTAACCTTCTGAAAAGTGTTCTTCAAGGATGATAAAATCTAAGATTTAACATCAATATGTAGTCCAATGAATGTAATTGGCAAACTCATCTTATTTTGACGTTTTTGGATGGTTAAAATACTAACAGGTGAATTGTAACGGGCGCTTTTAGGCTACTGAACCATAGGTAACTCCAAACTCATTTCTATAAGTAGAGTCACATAGCTGAATGGCAACCATCCCGTATTTAATGAGTAATGTTTTACTCGCCACAATCAAAATATATTTCAAAAGTTTTCCGCTCTCATTAAACTCTTTGTTTTGGCATTTTAGCTGGCACGAATCGACTGCAACAGTAGAATTACTCTTCATTCCTCTAACATTTCTTGTCACTAGTGGATAAAAATTGGTTCTGACTTTAATCATGGAAGTGTTGAAATCAGAAATATTAAATGAAGTTTAAAGAATATAACAAAAATATGAGAACATTCTTTGTTAATGAATATTATTGTATGTAAATATTATCATTACATTTGTTAAACATTTCATGCTGCAAGTTTTAAATTGTTAAATTATAGTTTTAAACTAAATGTAGAACGGTCTTGTTTTTGAAAAATCTAATAATTTTGGTTTTATCGGGTCTTCCAGAGCCTGACCTTTTTCCAAAACCACTACTCGGGGATATAAACGATCTTTAGCTCCAGATGTTTTCTCCATCTAAATAACCCGAAATCTAACTTCGTAAACGATGATAAATTGATCAGCATCTACATCAAAGGCAACCTTTGAAGCTGTATATTTGTTAAAAATTTGATTCCCAGGGTATTTTTCTAATGCCTTTATTATAAATTTACTTACAATGTCAAGAATTTGCTTTTCGTAATCTCTTATAGGGAACCATGTTTCGTCTTCCTTTTTATCTCTTCTATCAGTAAAATCTATGATTTTGCTTGGTTTTTCAGGCATTTGGCGTACTGGTTTGATGATTTCAGAGCTCATTTGTTTTTGAGGTTGAGAACCACTAGCCTCTGTTACAGCTTTCACCGGAGTATCCTTAGATAACGTTTGCTGGGCTGGTATAGAATATGGAATAACAACTGAATTTGATTCATGGTGAAAACTTGAAAAGCCAAAATATAGAAGTATTAATTCCCACATTTGTCGACAATTTCCAGCAGTTATAAATTGAATATATTTCCACGCCTAATCAGCTCTTTATATAGTAAAGGGGCATTGAATGTATATTCATAATTACAATATTGTATTTGAAAAATATCCATCCACATTCTTAATGATTCATAACCTAAAATATTCCACGCGGTGTATTTGAATATATCATTAACAAACCGATATCAAAATTATTCAACGAATTTAAGAAGACTGAAAATCAGGGAGGATTTATAAACTTGAATAAATAATGAACTATGCTTTAAATTGGGACCATTGTTAAAGATGGGCGAGTCAGTGATATTTATATTTTATTTTGTGAGTTAGAGATGTTAATAGAACGAGAATTGATCGTAGAATTCGATTAACTGATTGAAACTTATAAGTTAGAAACATGAGATGATATGAATCTACAATTATTCTGTGACGAAACCTAGAAACCACAATCAATCTATTTTAGAAGCGATGTTATTCCCAGATCTCACGAAAACTGTATTTGGATACATTCTCATTGGTACGAGCTATCATTTACTTACAACCACATTTTTGCTCAAAATATACTTTAAAGCATTCGCTCTCATAGACTTCAAAGGATGGTGATGAGAAAATGGGTCATCCCTAGTCAATGGGGATGAAACTGTCAAAGAGTCATTTAGCACTGAAATATCGTATATATTGTGATTTCGATTTCACATCAGTTCAATCGACACAGAACCCGAATCTTCACTTAGATCAGAAAAGTTGTCATCAATACGTTATAGGTTTGATATTATGTTCATTTGAAAATTTAATAAACTAACTCATGTGATCTATCCTTCATTTCTGAAAATGGCTAAACATT
>JWZT01000572.1:43514-63450 GCA_000827895.1 Thelohanellus kitauei
ATTATCAGTGCATGACAGTTTTAAAGTCTAAACCAATCCAAAATATACCTAACGAAACGATATAAATCATTTAGATAGAAGTCTATTTTTAAGAGATTTTCATTGTTTATTTCTCAATAAATTTTACATTCAAGACAGCTACAATATAAATGTTAGAGAAAACGAAGACATTATATTTTAATTAAGGAATTAACTATGGTAATGTTTTAGCTTTGAAACCTTTGTCTTCAAGTATCATCATCGTCAATCAAAACCACATGTTCAACCTCGTTTCTGTGGTTGAACTCCACGATCATGCTTTTTTCTTTTTTGAATACCAATTCCAATCTCAAAGGCCTTATACTGATTTTGATGTGATGAAGCAAGAAGAGTAAGATTTCCACAATATTCAACCAAAATATAATAGATGGGAATGTGAAAAGAACAGTCAAACTCGTTTTTCCACAGTGTATATGCAGTTTGTCTGAGTTTAGAGAAAAAATTTACTGAAGTGATTGATAATTATTGGTTTATTGTATACAAAATATGATAAGTTATAAGTAACTATTTTGATGTATATCTTACCATTAACTGTATTAACCAATACGCAAAAATAAAAAAGCAACTTGAAATTGAAATGACTTTTAGGTCGAGCCATATGAATAAAGATCCTAAAAATTAGAGGTACGTAGCCAAGTATCAAGAACACACTCCAAAAGAACATATCAATAGATGTGTAGTCCTCAAATATTGATCGAGTTGACGAATTGATTTTAGGAAATACAAGAATCCCAAATTTCTGTGGAGTATAACTGGATTTGCAATATTCAGTAACAAGCGTCGTAGTTGCCAAATAGGGCAAGAAGATAAAAAATGTCCATAAAACCATTTGAACGCTGATTAAAACGATCATAAATGTTTGAAAACTTGGATAATTAATCTTCCGTAAATTTTTGATCATCATCATCTAAAATTTAGCCAAAATCATACAATTATACTGGCTCAAATGATTTTTTCGTTGTTCAACAATAACCCTTTTTGGATTACCGGCAAGTTTACAAAATATTAACTGATATCAAATCTTTTAATACTAAACCGATGATTCTCTTTCTGCCAATTAATCCATATTTGCACAGATTCTTTTTATACGAGTTACAAAGGATATTAATATTTTCAAGCATTTAAAATTCAGCCATTTATCATTTTTCCTAGATGTTAATATGTGAATCGAAAGTAAGATGTCTTATAAAACATATCTGTGTTATGTGAGTAAACAACAACAACAAACAATTATTATGGCCATATCCGACTTTTAATTTAAACACCAATAGATCAATAGTCTTAAGTCACAGAACTATAACTACCGTTTTTTGATAATTCACAGAGGTGTATAATCTGGAATAATCTACCCTTAAGATTTTGGAAATAACGATTCGTCAATGAGGAAATCTACTCAAACGAATAATTATGTTTTTAATTAAATTATAATAAACGAATAAATCATGCTCACATCTGCTTAAAATGAAAATATCATTTAAGTAGGTCATTATCTCCAAGAATTCATCTAGTCACATATTTTCAATCATTACTTCCTTCTTTAACTTTCATGAAGCCATAGATGTCATGTCATATGTTTTATATATTAAATTTTTAAAATTAAGAGTGAAATTATTTTAATGTTTGAAGAAAGAATTCGGATAACTTCGTTTTGTTCTTCTTCGCATAACTGAAGCTGAATTATTCAATTTTTTGATAAAAGATTGTTATTCAGCAAGAATTTACATCAATTTTTTTTGTTGCGTATAAAAATATTTTAGCAATAATTTTCAAAATGCATGGCTTTTAAGTAGGTAGGAGGCCTTAGGTTTAATTACAAAATTGGTCGATAAAATCAATTTTAGATGCTACTTAGTTCAAAAATGTAAAATTCGAAGTCATTAATATTAATATGGCCACAAATTTTCCATCTTACCTTTAATCTTTTAGTATCAATTTTATCCTAAATAACTATATAATCTGTGCCAATATTCTATGCTTTGATATGCGTATTATTACCATAAAATACCTTGATAAAAATGATAGAATACATCAGCAATTTTAAAAACATATATTTGAGATGATTTAAATACAAACAGAAGTATATACTTCACAATGTTTCTTTAGATTCGTGCGTCAGATCAATAAATCTTGTTTAAATACATAAAAAATGTATATTAATATTTTTATCAGCCTAGGTACTCGCGTTCATAGATGAATGAGAAATTTAATAACGATTGTTTATTTTATCATGTCTCCAAAATAAGCGCGTTGAGGTTATATCTTGCAAATGATAGATTAAAATAAAATCGGCCTTTACAGCTATGCGGTAATGCTATATTATTTATATCATATAGTATTAACCAAAAATAGACATGAAATTCATCATCTGTTATACATGTCATACAGCGGTTACTTTAATTAATAAATAGTTTAGATGCCATAAATGATATTAAACTATGTAAATCTACATAAAATTATCTCAAACCCTTAAATTTTTATTATTAATTCTGAAGTTGATTTTTAGATTTCTTCTAAATCGTTTGATTTTAAAGAATTGCGTAAACATAATTGATTTTCCAAAAGCCATACACACGATTTCCAGTGGATGAGGCCAACTTTTCGATGATGATATTCGAAAATTTCATAATTTTAATTTATTATAATCAGCGAACGAGTAATATCAGAAATATTATTGCTGTTAAACTATTACATCCCAGTATACGATTTCCCACAGTCTATTTGTCAATTCGAATGCATCTTATTAAGACCATAAAAGATAGAATCTTTGTGATTACAAATTCATTCTTATAATGAATAAACATCTGAAGTTTTGAATGTCTGCCTCACAAATTCGGCGTTTTTGCACAGAAAATCGTCTAATCACGATTTCATAAAAAAACCATTTTTTGGAATGTAGACAATCAATTTATTCGAATTATGAATTAAATATTTTCACCCTTATACAAAATAAATGTGAAATATAACTATATACATAAAAGTTGCATTTTTTGTATTTTCGAAATAAATCTATATGATAAAATGATAATTTAAAAGTATTGAAATATACACCTTTTGGAGATCAATATGGGCGACGAGTAAGATAAATTTGGTCGAATTTCAGAGTTAGTGTGAACATAGTAAGATCGATTTGGTCGTCGGGTAAGATCAATGTGGCTAGTGTTTAAATTTTATTATGAGTCAAAGACCAGAATATTATTCGAAAATAGCGGACCATTTGAGGCACCTTTGATCATATACATAAACAACAACCCAGATATGTTAATGGCAGATGTGGTACCCATTTATTCCATCAAAATTTCAACGATTTAAAACATTTTCTAAAACTACAGAAAAACCGGAGTGATTGAAGCAGGCGAAAGACGATGAATACACCTTATCAAATATGTTCGCATCCTGAAGAATTCCTGAACCATGCTTTAGAAGAAAATGCATTGCTTGCTGTTCAACAACTAAAGCAATACATTTTGCTTCGTTCGAATTGATAGTGACCGAAAAAGCTCAATATAACTTTTAAACTACGCCACAGCATTTCCAGTGTCTGGTAATGCGCCAGAGCAGATTGAAAACAGATGCATGTATTTACAACAGCTGCTTGAAAGGTATTGATGAGTACATAATTCTAGACTTCCATTAGGATATGTTGATATCATATACATTGACGAGACTGTGTTTAATTTACGTTTAACGAGAACTTTGGGACGTGCCTTGCAGGGACAACGAACCATCACTATAGATCAAAATTCAAGAAGTCAGAATGTCAATATTGCTGCAGTGATGACTATGACAGGGTTAATACATTCAAGAATATAAGTAGAATCATACAACACCGCGGAATTCTGTATTTTTCTGACCCATATTTTCTTAAGATTATCTGAAAGCTCACAGACAATAATGATAGAGAATGTAATGTTTTATCATGCCGAACCCGTGAGATCTCTGGTCGAAAATTTAAGACATCAAATGCAGTTTTTACCTGCTTACTCACCTCGATTGAACCAACTAGAACTGTTGTTCTCATATGGAAAAAATCAGTAAAGGTAATGAATCACAATAATTCTCATGAACTTTTGAATTTAATCAATACAGCAGCATCGGAAATATTGCCAACAGGCTGTGAAGGGTTGGTTCGAGAGTCTTATAGATACATATCAAGATCCATGCAAAGATGGCCATTAGAATAAAAAAAATTATGATTATTAATTTGAATTAAAAAACTATTATTTTTATCAATTGTCCAAATATATTACTATGTCTTGAATATCGCTAAAATCGATCAAATAGATCTTACCTCGCCAATATATATCTTCAAAACGTCTAAATCAAAGTATACAATTTTAAAATTGCTAGTTTAGCATTTTTTAATGGATTTCAGACCATTATCATTAGCCACCTCCACTAATGATGGTTTTTTTAAAACTATATTTAGTGATATCTGAGCTTAATTTTCACAGTATTTTTGTAAATAATTTAGATTGATTTTGAACTTTAAAATTAAAATAATCAGAAAATAGCAGTCAGATGCATCACTATATTGTAAAAAATATCCAATAATATTATAGATGCACAATAAATACATTTTCATATTAATTTATGAATCTAAAACTGAAAACATTTGAAAATCTTTGTTTACATTTTTTATTTATACTTCTATCAACTAAGTTCTTTAATAGCTTAGACGCATTTTCAAAATACAAAAATGAAATTTCTAGGTATCTAATTTAATTATGGAATGATGTAGAAAAGTATGAGGTTTATTATTTTATTGTTTTTTGTTGCCAAAACATCGAAATTCATAAATTGGTAAATCTCGAATACTATCGGAATTTATATGGTAATAGACCATCAAAAACATTAAATGAATTTTTTAATAAGAATCAACATAAAGATATGTTAAAGGGCTCAATATTGTGAGTATTAATAATCCCTTATGATTTTTTTAAATTTAACCTGATTAAAGGTATAATAAATTTATAAAATTTCAAATGAAATACTTAGATTTTTCTGTGCCGTATATGGAATTTTTACCAAATATTTTTGTATCCAAATTATGAATGTTTGTTGTTTGATTTCATAATGTTAAAAATCCAAAGATATAGAACCTGATTAATGAATAATGATTGTCACTGTATCATTAATTCAGCCAGGTTTTATATTATGCCAAATATTTCTAAAGATTGGACATTTTGATTATTAAAAAAAATCATTACAAGAATATCGCCATTCATGAACCGACTAAATATTTAAAGTGAAGTAACAAAAAATAGAAATTTTTACTTCATTTAAGGGAGAAATAAATAATCTTTTTTCAAAAATATTACATACAGCGTTGGTGAACCATTATTTCGTTTTGCGCAATCAAATTTCCATTTTGTAGCGTACAGCTAAAAATATCAATATTTAAATTCGAAATCAAGAAAATTTAATTAACCCAAATAAAAGGTGCTATGTTTGCTAAAATTTAAGAGCTTGGCGTTCAAATTAACGAATTTCGAACGAGGTACGGTGTTTCATCGTTGCCTTCATTCACTCGTCATTTTTTTGATTCAGTACAATCCATTCCAAAACTAGATGTTTAATTTATTCTCTAAGTGGAAGATGACTGTCGTGCAGGGGAATTCACAATATGCTTAACAACTTTTTGACAAGAGTGAAACAGTGTCAACTAGTATATCTACAGCAGACTGTGTGTGTTTTTACAACCATATTTAAAAGTAACTACCTCACTGCATACAATGCATTCTAATTGAAAAAATATATTTTATTTCCGATTTATGTTTTGATACACCATTTGATATATTTTTTTTAAGAATAACTGTGAAATTTTAGCGGAGCCATGCAAAGTAGAAAACTGATTGCGCAAAACGGAAAGTTGAGTGCAGAATTAAAGCCGCTTCACGCCGATTGAAAAGTAAATTGCCCAAGACTTAAAAATGGTGGACCTCTCTGTGTGTCTGAAGTTTTTCCATATTAAATCTTATAAATTCTCAAATGAGCGCCTTGTTGTTAGATGTAAAACTGAATTTTAAAATTATATTATTGATTTTAGCCTGATGTAAAGCTAAAACTATAAAGCTAGCTCAGTGAATACTCTGAATCATATGTGAAAAACACTTCGCAACAAATATCTGCAAAATTTAATTAACTATTTGTATTAGAATCTCTACGTAAGTTGAGAATGAATTCGATTATATAACCCATCTACATCATTATTTATTAATGGAATTTATGACCCCTGCTATTTAAAAAATAAAAGGTTAAGGAATTTGGGTTCATTGAATTAGAAAGTAGGAAATCATTCAATTCACTCTTTGTAGATACGTTATCTGTAAAATTTGAATTTTGTGTAATCTCCACGCATGCGTACATTTAGATAAATTAAGTGTCAAAAATGCGTTGAAATGAGGTAATTATTTATAAACAGAAAGAATGAAAGATTTAATATTTAAATTTATTCTTCAAATAATGTTTATTAGTTTTCAGCGTTTGTATTTGGGATCTCGACACCATTAGCTTCGCCTGAGTTGTCCTGGTGCACAAGCTTGTCAATTTTGGTTCTGGTTTTTTTGGTTTCCAAGAAAGTAAATGCTATACGAAAGGCATCGTATTGATTTGGTGGTGGTAACCGATGAAGAGTAAGATTTCCAAAACATTCAAGCATAATATAATGATAGGATAATTTATCAGATTGGTGAAATGTGAGATTTCACAATTGTTTTTGACACCTTCTGAGATTCAAATTACATAAATACCTAAGAAGTTAACAGCACAAGATTATAAGACGAATTTAATCACAGAATTTATTGCAACTATGTTAATAAAGTCTTACTGCTAGCTAAATAGCACCAAATCAACACACATGTTCTCTTTTTTGAAATAATAGGTTGAATCCATTTCATTGAAATAAACATTCTCAAAAATGTAATGTAGTATAATGTTATAAATTATATGTAGCTTATAACATCTACAGCATTATGGTGATTTGTAAATATCGATAAAGTGTCATTACCGAGACTTTGAAATACCACTACTCCATGTCTTGTGGGTAAAGTGATGCCCGTACAGCTCCCGTTTATTGGTGTAGTTATGATCAAATAGGGCGAGAAAATCATAAAACTGAACAAGAAAATTTGGACGATTGACAAAACATTGAGAAAGCCCGAAACTCTGTTGAATTAATTTTTCTTAAAATGTTGTTCATTTTGATCTAAAATGGAGATGAATACATACAATATCACTTACTCAAACGATTGTGTTGCTGATCGGATAGAATATTTTTCAGATAATCAGTTTGTTTCCCCATAAATAGGTGTGACTGTAATCTCTCAATACATAATCAAGATTCAGATATTAGCTAATGGATTAATTTCGGGATGTGTCGAGTAAATATTGGGTTTTTAATCGTTTGCCATTTTATTCATTGTTTAAATTGAATATCTGTTTTGTTTTATGAGGTTTAAACATAAACGGTCTTAGTATGTTATTTTAAACATAAATAATAAATGAATATTTGTGTAAATATTTTAAACAATATCACCATAAATATTTATAATTCAAATAGTTGATAATTAACGATATTTAACGATGACAAAAGGTCTCTATTCATCACTGTTTGTCTTACTTTTTTCAGGATTGTATAAATTTCGGATCATTTCATCGATTGTAAATCGTATATTTGGTATCACCATGACAGCTGATCGCAATTTTTAAGATACATATTAACTTGTGCTGTTTTTTTAATTAAATCACCATACTAATGATGAGAGAATCATTTTGAGTGCAGGGCTCGGTGTTATTTATGATTCATCGAGAATTGTTTGGATCAAACTCTCTGTAATGTTATCCTTTTATCATAGTATTTTGTTTCACTGCTGTTTTTTATATATTATTGACGTTTTGAATAGAGTTTATTCATTGCCCATGGCAGTTCTATATCAAATAAATTATTGTAGCTAGCTTTTTCTATTGGTTTCTGAATATTATTTACACGCCAAAAATTGAAATCGACTTCCTTTTGACATGTAGATTTATGTGAGAATTTTATGAATTTTTTGTCCCATGATTTTTTAGTAGACTATGCATTTTATTCGTAAATATTATTGAGCAGATGCTACATTTTTTATATCTCATTCAATATAAAAAGTTTCGAAATTCATTTCAACCAATTTCAGGTTTAGTATCAAAAACTGTGCTTTTAAGAACACATCCTTGTCACAGTAACATTTCCAGAAATATTTGTCCTCAATTTTTATGTAATAATAGTTTTCAGTCGATACTGTATAATCGGCAATAAACGTAAATAAATAATATCCAAAAAACGTAACATTTAAAGACAAAATGCACATATTTGATGTTAATAGGGTTTCAGTTAAATTTTATCTTTCTGAAAATGGTCAAAATCATTCTTCAAATGATGTATAATTTCAACCAAATAATGAATTCGGAATTATTTAGCAGTCGAAAACCTAAACCCAGTTATGTCATCACAACCTTGAATAAAATTAATGAAGGTATAATAATAATAATTATAAAGGCTCATAAATCTGCAAGCTCATTAGCAACAATAACTAAATTTGAGAATTTCATTGATCTAAAATATCTAATATTACCGGAAAATTTCGAAAAGATGAAGTATCGAGAAAAACCGGGCCGGTGATTAAACCCATAAAAATAAGTCTAGATATAAACAAATATATCGGAGATATTCTTTATGTGAATTTCCTAGTTTTTTAGAGAAATATCCGTGACTTCTGAAATTTATACAGAAAGATGAAAATATTAATTGGTCTATCCTTTAACAGTAAAATTTTTACTAATATCAATTCTGTTAAACTTGACATGAGTTTGATTTTGTATTTTTCAACTATTCTTCAAAACGACGAAATTGAAGAGAAAAAGGATGAAATTAAACTGCCAACCAGGTTATTGGTGTATTGATATATAAATTTCTGTGTTTGATGTATTTAGTTAAAATGAATTACATTATTGAGAAAATTTTTCCGCGCCAATATTTATGGAATAGGATAAAATATTTTTCTGGTTGGATGATTCGATCTATTAGCATCGGAATGTAATTTGTTGAGTAATTGAACATTTTAAGATTATAATTATTTTTGATAGAGATTTAAAAAAAATTAGTGATATGAATCTTGATTAATAACCTTGAAATAATCATAAAACCAAATATATTATTTGAAATTTATAAAAAGTGTAGTCAATCCATTAATACTGATCAAAGGTTAACTGGTTTGTTTTTGAACGAAGCGACCACCCACGCATAAATATCTTAATTATACAGTGAAAGTTTACCAACAGTTAGTTAAATTTATAAATCTATGAATTTGAGATATGAATAGAGAATCTGAGCTTGGATGACACACATAGAGTGATATTGATGTGTCAGCAGAAGGATTCACATTGTGATATACGATATGTGTATTCGTAACATGGTGAATCCAAGGACATGTGAATTATTTTGCAAATTTAAAGATTCCCATCGTTCCACCTCCTGCAGTTAATTGTTTTAAACTATTCCATTTAGGTTTAAATGTCATACAATCCTCTAATAAAGCTTAATTATTCTAAAATTAGAGATATCAATAACGGAATTGCAATGAATTTTATTTTCAAACTGACCTACAGAATATTATTGGGATTCATGAAACGAGATTTCGAAGAAATTAAATGAGTCAATAATATCAATCATTAGTCTAGGCTGTGGTATAAACCTATTTGAGACTCTAACAATGGTAAATTTGGGCTTACAATGTGTGATGTGTTTTAGGTTATGCCTAAACTTACAATAATGTCCAGGGCATATATACCCCCAGGTTTCAAAAATATTATCATACATATTTTAATAAGAAAAATATTGCTATTTCCGTGTCGTATACAATCGAAATATATTTCCATTTGGTTAAGGAAATTGACAAAAAATATTAGGCAATTTAATCAATTCCAATTTTTTACCATTCAATGGCTAATTTATGTATATGCTTAACAGCATATTTTATAAATGAAGCTATCAAGGAGGGAAGACTTTTTAAAAATAAGATAGATTTATATCCCAATCGAACAATGTAGCGTCAATATAACAGTAAACCGATGTTCATTTTTGTATTTGAATATAAACACCTGTGTGTGAGATAAGGCTGCAGTTATTTCGACTGAATTCATATCAATTATAAAGGGTTGTAGGGCTATGTAATCATGTATATAATCAACAATCAAAAGTGGCAAGATATCCAAATCTACTAACTTGATGGCTAATATCAAGGCGTATTATGGCCTTTCAATTTTTTAGTGGATCACCAACTTTAAAAAATACGTGAATGCTTAACGCTTAACAATGGAATCGACGGTCGCGAGCAGACGAATATTGTCGAATAGAAATTACACATTTTGCTATAAAATAAAAACAATAAATAAGATGTGTAAAAGTAGCCATATTGAAGGTAGAGGAAATGGGCACAGCCCCTAAATTAACTATTTAGGATTATGATATATCAGATAATATTCGATTAAACTCGAATACTGTTTTGAATTATATATCAATATTGATTGCAATTATTAATACAAATACGAGTATATGTACGAATTTTATATAGGAAACATTTATTTGATTGGGAACGAGTGAGAGTTTTAAGGTTGGTTGTTCGCCTACGAATTTACTCTTGAATAAATTGAACAATAAATCATAGATTAGTTCTATCATACTTCTTTACCGTTGTCTTCATTGATCATGCAAACAATATTCGTCAAAGTCTATAATTCTATGCCGAGGTTAGGTATGTCATGTCTTTAGATTTTAGAAATGAGTGGCATAATTTGAGATTCGACTAATAGAAGGTTGAAATCCATGTAAAATGGATATATTAAGCTTTGTGTCCCTGAATCAATTAGTGTGCATTGACCATTACATTCATCTTAATTCCAGAAACATTTCTTCAAGATATCTTTTTTTGACAACGGTAATGGTGGTGTACAAATATGCACTAGTAATTTACTGAACGAAATTTACATCGACTACATTTGCGATTTTGTTGACCTGCGACAATCACTTCCAGGGTCGCACATTGGATAAGCACCCGTCTGAGCTGCTCTGATTAGAGTAGTGCCAGAGTCTCTAATACTAAGCATTTATCCCCAACACTCTGCTAACTAGAGTTATGGTACCATAGCAGCATTCGTATGGTGATAACAAAAAATATAACCTTCATTTCCAGTTATCTCAGCAAATAAATATTTGTTTGTGTTTGTTTAATTGCACAATTATTGGATGATTTTTTTGAATTCGAAATCTTTATAATTTTATTTTAATCGATATAACCATAAATCACTCCATAAATATGTTATATAAATATCAAAACCATTCTTGAAAATTCTTTGCGTCAAAAATCTGACAAATTATATGAATGAATTTTTTCTTTGAATCTATCCGTAAATCGACAATCTATTTCGGTTGTACGATTCAAGTACGTGATATTTTTCAATGGTCCATATGACCACATAATGTTTAAATAATTTTATGTATATGAACGAAATATCAGCATCACTAATTACGACGTAGCGAGTCATTAAACTCACCAGACGAGGAGAGACCTTCTGTTAAAGCGGTTTTTGTGTAATTTCAGAGCGGGTTTACATCCTGATAAAATGACTGTTACAAAGTGTATTTTTATGAAATAATCATTTAAAAATTACAATAATGAGAAAAATTAAATAAATATTAATCGTAATGTTTATGAGGGTTTTGACATTTAACTTCATGGTTTCGACTTATTGTTTCTTTCATTCTCCCTAGCTGGGTCATGTTGATTGTGAGCTTCGTTATAAATTAAATTATCCTGAATGGCTTTACCTATATTTCTATTCTGTAAATTAGCAACAATAATAATTCAAAAATTTTCAACCATGATACAATAAATGGATAATTCATCGTATTCGTGAAAAGCGCGGAGAACCAGCTTTTTCGAGCGTTTCTGAAATTTAGATACAACAATTACTCATAAATGTAAAAAAAAGGTGTCTTACTTAGATTTTCATAAATGAATGGATGTTTACTAAATTTGGATACAGGTTATTGTTAACCATTGATAATATATCCATAATGATATTGGAATTTATATTGCCATATCTCTATACGCATCTACTTAAATGGATATTCTTATTAATAGGACGAAAGATGTAGATATGAAAATTGATGAGGATGAATAAACTATTTATCGTTGTTAGATGAGTCTGTCATTGAAGGTACGCATTAAACATGATAGCCATAATCGATATCTGTGAATATAATTAGTTCATCACATCCAAAGTATTTCCACTATTCATAATTCAATGCAATACCTGAACCTATACAACAAACAGACAAATGATGGATGAATATCAAATTATCAGTGTTTTTTCCGTTTTATAAAGCAAAATTACAGAATCGCGCACAAGCATCGACATTTGCTTCCAAGTGTCGTTTTTTTCAACAATATCATTATTATGAAACTATATTGTTATTACTAGAATATTTGATCATTTGTTTTGTGTCAGATTCATTTTTTGAAAGTTTTGGAGACATTTTTTGGGAATTGAAATGCGTGTAAATGACATAAAATTTTCCATACAAACAAAAATAATTGTTAATATTGTAAATATGGTTTTTACGTTTAGAGAAGTAGAAAGAGATAGTTTTTTTAATAAATTTATGTTTCATAATTGGGAACGAATTGAATTGACGACTTTTGTTGAATTTAGAGTGATCTAAAACATCAATTCACAGTTCAATCATGATTGCATTACACATTAACACATATTGTGATGTTTATGAATCAACGGTACGCTGATTATAAAAAGAATGATAGAACAAACTTATTTAATGAGTCATAACAGGTAAAAAAGCAAAATAATCGAAAAAATACTTGAAAAGAAATGTAAAACCATTTCAGATATTTAAGCGTATACGGATTTTAAAGCACACAAAAAAGATAGTATGTCAATGTAAAAATGGACTAAACAGTCCAAAATAATCATAATATACTTAAATCGACATTCTTGAAAATTTCTATGAATAATGAAGTACTTATTTGAAAATACGACATTTTGCGACGAATGCCGAAGTTGGTGCAATGTCCTGCACTTTGGGCGCTATATAATCGCGTTGATTCTCTTGTCACTATCTTGGTTTCTGAACATAGATAGAAATCATTCTCTCCTGAAAGGTAGGTTCTAGTATCGACTTAAATGGGTATTTTATAATATATTAGGAAACATAAAACATCGTTTAACAGCGAGATTGAAATAAATAAACGAGATTCAGTCCTGAAAGCTGATTCCGGAAAGTACTTAAGTAAATGCAATTATCATTAAAAAATCCGACAACTTGCGAAGATGTTCGTAATATATGTTGTAATCTAAATCTCTAACCGATGCCTTTATAAATAAGAATATGCTATTTTTGATTCTCGTTTTTCTACAAAATAATGGTATGTTTTCGTTATTTGTATGTGTTTAACATATCTGTTGTGTGTGGATTATGATTAACCGAAAAAACCCGATTGAAAAATATGATAAAACGACACTATAAACTAAATCAATTTTCATAAATTATTGAGATAAATATTCATGATAACGTACTGATTTTGAAGTTTCACGATTATGCGTGTTGGCTTATCCATTTATTTTTCACTGAACGATGTTTAAAACATTTGTCTCCTGTTATCTTCAAAGAAGAAACTTCCATCCTTGGGTGCCATGCTATTCGATCTCTATTAACACAGAACAATTGTCAAGAAAGGTGTTGAATATCCTTATGTCTATCAAAACGGGCAAACCTCATCATTCTATCCGTCACAAATTTTTTAAAATATATCCACGCAGCGAAAAAGAGTATCGCAACATGTAACTACGATTTATAATATTAAGCCTGCTCACACTTTATGTTTATGATATAAAATTCACTAGTATGCTTTTTGATGGGTGGTTAATGCATTTATTTCAGAGAAAAAGATGGTATTGTGATCATGGACAGAATGATTATGAATTTCGAACCGGATGGGTATCGGCCATTTAGATCAGTCATTCATCCAGGGCATTATGAAATGTTCGGTATACCCGAATCTGACCAAAATCAGTTAATTTGTTATAACAGTTATTCAACTATTTATATATCAGACGAATCAAGACTCGTGTCTCGTCTCTATTTCATGTATAAGAAAGACAGCATGTAAATTATTTTTTCATGAGAATGAAAATGTCCCCAAATATTATTCAAATTCGGAACTGTAATCTCACAGTTTCACAAAATATTGCCTCCGTTAACTCCAAAAGGTGTGTGGAAATTATACGTAACCAATCGTGATTATTACTTGTTACTCTTGAGTCGTCCTTATATGATCGGTGACAATTTGGTTGACCAGGTTCCAAATTACTTGAAATTTCTCCGTATTATCAATCAAATCTCACATTACCACTGTATTTATTTATTTTAAAAGTGAACGACAAATTTCACTATCCAAGATCTATATCTACAGTCGATCTGAAGAACTGTCAACTCCCAAGCAGTTACGAGAGGCAATTCCTGAACTCATTCATGTTCCGATTTATAAACACAAATACGAAAATGGGAATTTGTTCATATTTCACATCCGTGATTACTCAAAATTTCTTAAGATTCTGTATTTAAATGGTTCATCGTTAAGTAATATCAAAATTTATAACAGACGGAACTACGAATTATTTGATGACTTATGGTGATGAGATCACGTATTCATTTTTTTTAACAGTATAAATAACATCTCTTCGAATATCCTGTATTATGATCATAATCTTCATTCAAAATGTGCTGATGATGACCATAAAGAAATTCACGATGAGTCCGCTTCCAAAGCGTTCACCTTGATTTATCCAAAAAATATTAATATATTCCGAGCAATGATTAATCAGGGAATTAAATGTATTGAGGTAATATATTTCAGTTAAAAACTTGCATCTTTATCCTAGAGAGTTCAAGTAAGTTTGTGTTTTACTTTTGTATTCCCTCGCATATTAATTTCCCAAATTCAATTAGGCTCAAACCGAGAATGAATAAAATTTCAAAGGAAGAAATAAATCAAATATTTGATGGGATACCAATCGAATCCATTTATGAAAATTTTATTGGTGAATGGCGTATGAAATTTGCACCAGAACATTTTGAAGCAGCTCGATTTAGATTGAAACAAGGTGAGAGTATGGCATGCCAATATAAGTAGATTTTGATGCGTACAATAATTCTTTAACCCAAAATAGAATCCACCTTAGAAGGTCATCGTATTTTCGATAAACATTAGGTACTATTTTATCAACCATCTCTGTTATAAAAGTAAGTACGTGTTGGAGCTGCCATTCGAACATCGTTTAATTGACAGACAAGGCCAATGGGTTAACTGTTCGACCAACCTCGAAAACTATTTGAAATATTGTCACAGATCGATTCAAACAAGTTTCTTAATGGTGTAACGTAGATCAGGGATCCATCCTAATACTTCCCTATGCCCATAAAATGTCAAGGTAAATAAAACAAAAACAGAAAATCTACATTTGTTAAGGCTTTGAACTATGAGGCATTCCTATTTATCACGGACTTATGTTCCCTGAATAATATTCCATACAAAGTCGTTAAATCGAAAGGGCGTGTATACCCAAATTTCTCTTCATTTCATGACCTAGATATATTCACATTTACCCTTTTCTCTGAGACGAGAATATACCCACAATTTTGTATTTTTTTCCCAGGAACCAACCTACTGGAATTGTAGAAACAAGTTAATCTTACTTAATTTAATAATTTGACATGATACTATTGAATATTGTTTACTTATATGAATACTATCAGGTTTGACTCGTCTGTCTACATTTTAACGAATTCGTTTCAATGGTATATTTATTGTTTATTAGACCAAGTAAGAATATTTCGTATACAATTATCTGATTTATATCCGTAGCCTTATCATTTACTCCCAATGACTCATAAATTGAAAAAAGTAAATTAGACCAATAGACAAACTATAAAATTTCTTGTCATAAAACAAATGCACATCCTCTTACGTTTTAGGAGAATCCTATTCAAATTTTTTGCATTGGTATGCGTCATAAATTCAAGCTCTAATTTTTGATACAAAACAACCTCTTTGATATTGAGAAACTAATTCGACAATTAAAGATTAAAGAATTGGATCCTAGTCCTTTGACCAACAACTTGTTTTAATGTGTGATTTTCAGATAGTTTTAGCCGGTTTGATAGTAATCTCAAATATGTGCTGAGTTAAATATCATTAATTCACAGAATTTTAATCTTAAACTCGTGTTCCAATATCAATAAAATCTGAGATAACCAAGATTGTGAATTATAACTGTGTGTGGATACATTTTCAACTCGCAGTGAACTGGCAGAAGCTATGCAAACAATTTTAAAATATTTTTCTGTTATCAGTATCTCAAACATAGTCAACANAACTTGAAAATGTTCAATTTTAAGAAATTTCAGGTCATTCAAAATTCATATTTTCGAAGTGCCATTTATATACATCCACGACCAGCCAATTTTCAACTCTTTCAGCGATGCGACTGAAAGTGTTTGATAAATTTTAAGATTTTTGAAATCAATTTATGAAATTTGAACTTAAATGGAGAGATAGAAAAAATCAACTAGAGAGGTACTTTTTGAAATTTATAAGAACAAGTCGAGTTAACCAAACAGTGTCCAATTAAATTCAGGAACTAATTATTGGGAACTTAACAATGGGAAAAACTTCACAGAAATTAAAACTATATTTAATGTATTTTAACTGCAAGAGAAATTAATTAATATCTATCAAAGAGAGGGAAGGATCGAAAAGTTTCCAAAGGGCGGTAACCATAGATCGAAACTGACAGATGAACAGAAGGAATCACTTTGTGACATTCTGGAAGAAGAATGTGTGCGCACCAGTCAGAGAATATGCGATATGTTTTTTGAGAAGCATAATATACGAATCGGTAGATCCACTGATACGCGTTTCTCTAAAGAATTTCACTACACATTAAACATCCTCGTGCCGATTCCAGAATGGCGTTATGACCCTCAAAATATGCATGCCAGGAAGAAATATGTCATGAACATTCTATGATGACCTCAGGATCGATACGTATTTTATCCACGAAATTGGCTTCTAAGTAAATATGATGTCGGTTGGGGTCGAAAGCTCATAAGAATACGAGTCACAAGAGTCGTTCCGGCTTTAAGGTATCGAAATTATTCTGTGGCCTGCACGTTGTCCTGCGAGGGCATGGTTAATTTCAAAATCAGTGAAAGGGCATATAATGGCGAATGTTTTCTGGAATATCTCTTAGAGATATTTAAAATCTTTCGAGCACGAGAGATTTAAGCGACCCACTTTGTAATGTATAATGTTCGATTTCATAAAACGGCACATGTTCAAAACACGAATAGGGCACTCAACCACGTTCCGATTTGTTTGCCGCCATATAGCCTATTTTTAAACCCCATTGAAAATATTTATTCTTAATGGAAAGGGTTAGTTCGTCAGGCCAATTTCAAATCAGCAGACAAACATTTTTTGATCAATTGAAACATGCAGCATTCACATAACATCGAAGGGTTGACTTGGGTTATACAGACACATGGAAAGCTTTTGCCAGACTGTATTGAACACCCTGTTGAAAACTAATATTTATATTCTAAATTATTTTAATTTTTTGTAGAAAAACTGATTGCACAATGTGGGAAATCGGCTGGTCTAAGGTGTATATCGGAGTGGCTCAAGTGCCTGTCTCATAGAGTCTTAGGTTTTACAGCTTTAATCTATGTTTTATTGGTCAACAATTCTATCAAATCGGATGCCAGAGGTTTTGTAATTATAATTTTTTTCCATTTGTAAAACAGCTACTTCTAAGGGTTGAGATGTGGTCAATTCGGTGTTCAAAATATAGATTCAATTTCCCTTAAATATCTTGATTGTTAACTAACATTTAAAATTCTATATTTTGACGTTTTAACAGATTTACATTTTTCTAGCGATGTTTAAATCTCGCTATTTTACAAGGAACAAGTAATGGCGAATTTGCACTACAACATATGTACAAATCTGTTAGATCTAAGGATATTAAAACGTGCACCGTTATATTTGCATTTATATAGGACCAATCAGATTTATGTAACAGAGCGATATTCACATATTTAGAGTACAGTCCTAGGTTAAATGAAATCATTGTAAAATTATCCAGAAGGGATGAATATCACGGAAATTGCAAATAAGTTAAAATGTGAAAATTATTTAACACAATTTATTCCGAAACAACTCACTGAGAACCAATTCCCTATTAGTTACATTTTATAAATATATATTATTTGATTCATAATAAATTTTTAGTTTGTTACATCTAAGATTTAACTGACGATGATTGTTGAATCAGCACACAATCCTTCGGTAGTCCATCTAAAATGTTATTATTCAATAGCAAAAAGGTTATACCGACTATAGACTGACTGAATCCTGACAGACATTATTAAAGGCACTACTATTAATTTCGTTTTTTCCGATGTAATCACAATCTATTTAATTATTCTAGTTTGGCTGAAGTAATAGCTTACATTCAACCAAGTAACATAAAATTGGGTTTAGATTTAAAGAACAATTAAAATCAAAAATGTACACAAAAACCACTGAACGAAATATCATGTTCGAATTTAGTTATTTTGGCTGAGAATCCTAGTTATGAAATCAGGAAAATGTAAGACTTTTTATTGGATAACTGCACTTTCAGGAACAAAGCCAAATTTTAGTATAGAGCAACACACCAGTTTATTAGTAGAAGTATAATACAATATTTCATGAGCTAAATGTTGTAATGTTTAAAATGGAAGCTATCATCATGATATATTGTGTTCGTTAATTAGCGCCACTTTTTCAAGATCCTTTGCCCAGTTGATCTAGACGATATTTGAATCTGAGCGATCGAAAATGAATTGAATTCAAAAAGGTTTGAAGTTAATTTAGATGTTGTCATGTATGGATAAAATTTCCAAAATTGTCAAAAAATTATGATGGTTAACAATATATCAGAATTACCAAATGCTGGTCCAAGCAACGACGATGGAGGGTTTGTTCTTCTATCCAAAAAATTACTGAAACGCGGAGGTATGAATTATTTATTGTGGAAAATATTCATCGAGAATATAGATCACAATTTTAAATAAATGCATACTGTCAGAGGATCGAACGCGAATGCAAGTGAACCTCCTACTGACGACGTGAAAATTCAATGAACAGTCGGAAAGAGCCAATCGTTCAAATTCGGACAAAATAGATATTACATATCATAGATAGTGTCGATCTTTGGTGAATAATCATTAGTGTCAGCAGTAGGATCACTGCCAAAATGTAAGTTGTGAGATAACCAAGAGCAATAGATCGAAGAGAACGAAGAATTGGGTGTGATAAATGGATGGGACGTCATCAAATAACTGTTCCATTTATCAATATGCGTTTAAATGCATTTGAAGAAAACTGTGGCGGATAGAGCGCGGTCATGCCTTGGAAATATTCCATCAGATGACGATAGGTGCGTTGTCTATATAAAAGCTGTCATTGAGGTTCTAAACCAAAATTGTAACATCAAGCAGTCATTCCAGAAAATAATTTCAAAATATTCATAAGGGGATGCTAACTTGAAAATGTATCACACGACAATGTAAAACGAACTGCATATGATCCAACAGGAATTCGACCAGAAAGTGATTGATGATGTATGTATCAAAAAACTAAATGCTTTGTCTAAAACGGAGCCTGCGATTGTTTGGCTTAACAAAGACGAGTGACTTATATCGGTCATAAAAAATCTCATTGTTTGTTCATAGACAATTATCTTC